>CAXIVR010000005.1:73617746-73702802 GCA_964035755.1 Teleogryllus oceanicus | reverse complement strand
TTATAATTAAAATTTATAACATATTATAAAATGTTATAATACATTATAAAGATGTTTTAATATGTAATAAATTTAATCTTGTATCCTAATACTTCATTCGTTTGTCTCTGAAAACTTTTCACCAAACAAAGCTCAGAAGTTTGAAAAAAATGCAATTTTTAATTTTTTTAAAAAGTCCTATATACCTATGCATTATTTTGAGGGCACTTGCTCCATTTAAACTATACATTTAAAGAAATAATTTAAATTAATTTTTTTTTAAAAATGTTGAAAATGTCTTGTGAGCTTTATGTCAAGTATCTCAAAAATTTAAGATTCGTGTCGTTTCAAATCTGCAGTGACTTGAGTTCTGTAAGATTGACTGGGAAATAACATTTTAAGGAAAATCTTCTGTCTGGTCTAAGCATCGGTGTTGTTCAGGCAAATGGGAGAATAATGAGATTAGAGAAATGTTTTAAATAAAATATTTTTTTTCTTTAATAGGGACCCTTAAAAGGCTATTCACATAAAAAACACGACTTCCATTGATTGATTGATCGACTGAAGTTGAAAGACGCTTCAACAGCTTCATTGGCTCATTTCAAATAATTTAAAAATGTAGTATAATCTAATAAAAATATCGTGATAGATGAAACGATAAGCCTATTAAAATACTCTTTATCATAAATGGAACTGAAAGGCGAAACTATATGCTAAGCAACAGTGCATGAATCATAAAAATTATATTATTTTATAATATAACACTTATAAGCTGTTGTATAGAGGCCAAGTACCATACAAAAAGAATTGTTCTTTTATCTCAAATAAAATGACGTAGACCACTTCTCCGCAGACAGGAAAAGAGATTTGAGAGCACGGATTTGACGTTGCCGAGCATCTCCCGTAGAGGGATTCCAGGAAAATATCTAAAGCTGCTGCTAACAAAGTTCACACAGTGAAGACGGACACACAGTGTTCCTTGTTCACACAAGTTCACACAGTGTTCCTTGGAGAGGCCCACGTTACGTGTCGCAGATGGTGGAAGGGGTTTCACCTTGCTGAAGGAAACCCTGAGAAAATGACTGTGTCCGATCAAAGACGCGTTAAAATTACTTCCTCACACTTAGCTTCACAGAACGAGGAACACCAGGCCTTTTGACAACCATTAATTTAAACCCTTTAATTTAAAAAAATGGTATCATGCCACATTCTGTTCTGCATTGAATATGGAGGGTTTTAGAATTGTCTTCAAATCTGATGAGAAGATAGAGGGAGTGTCAATATCAGACTTCCACGTCGATCATTTTGCAGCCCGGATGGCTAAGTCATTTCCTGTGATTCCTATTTGGCGCAGGACCCAACAAAGCACTACATCATAGTGGTGACACAATCAACGACGATGCTATTGTTATCGTCAGTAGTCTTAGGAAGATGGAAAGAAGAGAGCTGAGAGAATAAGAGCAGAGATTTACCGCAATTACGCTCACTGGAAGAATTTAAGGCTTTGAGAATTACGTACAGCAGTGAATACACTGGACTGATAATTCAAAAATTATTTATGTGGTCCTCATGCAAAGAAAACTACATGCCACTGGATCATAGGAAGATGAGCCATCTGTGTATATGAATATGATAATCGAGTTACGTCGCCCTCATTTTATGAAAATGGATTTGGTATACATGGGGGGGGGGGCAAGTAGTCTATTTGGGAATATTGTTTGGGTGGTTTCAAAGTGACAGAACGCAGATATCAAGATCCTGATCGGATTTTGAAATCGAATACCTGGAAACTGGGGAAGCGATGTTCGGAGAACATATTAGGTGTGACATCTCGAATGGATGTTTGTTCAGCGAGATGAGGTAACCGCAGCGTAAGACCCGAACGGGATTTCCCATCTTCTTTCAGAGATGGCTCACTGGCATCAACTGAAGGCAATCAATACGGATAGTTCGATATGCACTTGTGAAAATATGGATGGTTGTGTGATGAACGCTGATAACGTGACCGAGGGTCCATATACCATACAACCGTAATTCACAACTGAGCGGATGCGTGCTCTATATAAATCCAATAGAGAAATGCGATCGAATTTCCAGCGAGGTATCACTCGCATATATGGGAGATTTAAGGCGACACATATCTGTATTGTGAATTACGAGTATCGACACGCCACGTGAGGGTTTTATCAAACGTCAACGAGGAATCTGGCGGCTTCAGTACATGGAGCTGATGGCTTTTTCAGAAAACAACTGAATATACGAGCTACATCCTACAAAGTGCATACCAGCAGTTTCATTACCTAGTCACAGTTGAAAATTTAAATTTACGTGGGGATGAGTTTCCGTTAGGAATTGTCAATTACTGCTGCAACATCATAACTATTTAGCATGATGTAATTGTTTTAAATTATGTTTTGACTAATCAAATAATTGACAATTACATCACGTTTAGTAACTAAAGTGTTGACAAATGCAACGGAAACTTATTCCCACGCAATCCACTATGCCCAGTGGTGAAATATATTGTAGTATATCCGACGGAGTACTTTCCTCCTTAAAGCTATTCGAAGAGTTAACCTGTAGCTGAAGTGGCTATAGCAACAGGGCTTTAATTGGGAGAGTTTACTTTTCAGCTGGGGCAGTCAATCTTTGAACAATCGAATCATAATTTATAATATATTAATTCCGTTACTAATATAGTTATTTTTATTATAGTCAGAAAAAGCAACATTTCATTAGAGGAGGAAAAGAATGTGACTCAAGATGATCTTGGTGAAATGAACATTATTCAACATAAGATTAGGAAATGTCCGTTCACGCCAAAAAGTACCTATCTTTATTCTTCGGAAGCTCATTTGTTCTCCTCTGTGAAGGCTAATGTTCCGGCTTAAACGATAAGTTCCCACAATTACCACAAATATCCTCTATCTGGCAGGCCACAATTATGATAAGGTATCGAACCTCAAAAGATGGCGAAATATCATGGGTTGCCTATATTGTACTGAGAAGTTCTCCAAATCTTCTAGCGGTGTTCAGATCTTGTGAATCCCATTTGCAATTTATTTTTACAATTAGAGGAAGTGAATGTGCCCAATGAGTAATAACGCATTCATTTTCCGCGCTAAGATTGAGGGCTCGATGGTTTTGTTTGTTATTTAACAGTGAAAAATCTCAGCTTACTCCATTTTTACATTCTCGTAATCTCGGTCGAAAGTATTGTAATGCAGCAGCAAAATTGTAATGCTACAACAGCTTATTAGTTATCGCTTTATTTATAACTTATGCTACTTCAACAATTTCACAGAAATACCTTTTGCCGTCCTTTCCTCTATGGGAAAAAATGGTTCCATTTGAGCACTTTTATAAATCGACTTTATTTCAAACAAAAGCTACAAAAAGCACTCGAATTTTCAAAAAATTGTTCAAGACTATTTAAAAATATTTTATAACATCGCATTAAGGAAAAATCAATCAATCATTATTTCAGTTTTGCAATGTTTATGTTTTGCAATTTTCGAAAATACAGAGTTCACTGATTTCGGGACAAGCGCCATTTTTACAATCGTACTTTGTTTTATTCGAAAAATAAATATTAAGAAAAAATTTGAAGCTGTTTTGAGAAAATAACTTTAAAATTGCTTCTATTACGCGAAAAATTACTTACACGCGAATTATGCGAAAACAATCTACATTTTCGAAAAATTGTAATGCGTTATTAAAAGATCTGTCTTTAAAGAACAGATTTTATTTTATTTATTTAGAGTATTTATTTTATTGAGGAAACAATATCTATCACCACAGTAGTAGGAAGACACCGAGAAATTTTAAACTGTTGAAATTTCTGAAAATTCAGAGGTTCAACGAAATGAGACCTTCGTTATTTTTATTTATTTATTTATTTATTTATTTTACGTCAAAAATGTTAAGCGTCTTTTCACTCAATTCCAGGAAAAAGATTAATCAAAAGTTTGTTTGAGATTAACCACTTGGGTCCATTTTGGAGAAACAAAATTATAATGTAATGAAACGGTTTCGGTAAAGTATCCCCAAAATCAAAATATTCGTTTCAAGTTCACAGGGCCTCAAGTTTGGTCTGATCAATCAAGGAATACGAGTTTGAGAAAATCGTCTGAACAGTTTGGGCGCTAGCATTGACCACAGACGGACGGACAGACACACGTTTTTCCATCGAACAATTTTTCGTTATCATGACCTCATAAAACATGGATTCTAAATACACAACATATTAGAGTAATTTATTACATGGAAACAAGTCTTATCCACTTTTCAACAGCAGGTCCCACAAAACGAGTTTTTTTTTTGTCGAAAAATAGTCACTTTCTCCCACAGCATTACAATACTTTCGCTTTACTATGTAAGTAGTAAGCGAGAAAGTAAAAACAGAGAAAAAATAATTTATTACCAAACAGTGAGTACAAATATGAGTATTTTTCTACATAATCACCTTAAAGATTTAGATCATGCGTCTTTTCTGAACGAGCTTTTGAGCTTGACGAACGTTGCGCCTGCGATGGGAAATTGGTCTGAACTTCGCTTTCAAGCTCCTGAAGCTTTAGTCTCCAGCCAATTCTTCAATTCGAAGAAGAGATTATCACTCCACGCTAAGTGGTATACACCAGGTGATCATGCCGGTTTCATCAACCCAGAACTTGTTCGGTTTCAGCAGCACTGTGAAGTCGAGCGTTGTCATGAATAAGAACGTTTCCAGAAGACAGTATTGCTCGTATTTTGCTTGAGAGTTTACACCGATTGACTGATGATGATTGATTGTTAGTGATTCTGGCCGCGTCAACTACTAAGGTCATTAGTCCCGTGAGTGTAGTACATGTTTTTCCCTCGTGAGATGGCGAAGATTTTCCCCCGCTGGATGGAGAGAACCAGGGCCGACCTACTGTCGGCTAGCGGAGTTTTTCCCAACCAGGTATCTCCCACAGCGGGTATCGCCCAGCCAAGACAAGCTTTAAGCTCCCGGTAGTGTGGTGCATGTTAGTGTAAGCGTGTGTGAGTAAAAGATGAGGGTAGGTCAAGGAAGAGGAAGAAAGATCCTGCAGCGATCCGCGACCCGTTTATTAGGATACTGTTCCTGCATTCGCCTATGGTTGATCAGTGAACACGGAATACTACTAATGACCAGCCGGTCGCTAGAATTCTCCCCAGACAGCCAGTGATTTCGACCCAGTTGATAAACTAGTGTCGAAAATCCTGCCACCGTCAGGACTCGGGCCCAGGTCCTCCGGTCAGAATCACTGCAGTGACAGCTAGATGCCCTGAGCCACCTCTCCCGGCAGTTTGACACCAAACCTCGGCTCATTCTTTGGTGAATTTCTGCTGTACTTTATTCTTTTCTTGAAGAAAGCTATTACATACCTAGCTTGCAATCGGAATTGTCAATCATACCAGCTATATTCATGATCCTAGAGTTCAGCGCAAACTGGCGATTTGGCAATTGTAGTATCAGAGATTATGGTGTAAGAGATGCACAATTGACCAATGCATATTCCCCAATTCTTCTACTTGTGTAGCGGTTAAACGGCTCAATCGAAGGTTGAAAAAATTCGCCTACGTATTTTTCCAAGCTGCAACATCATTTTGCAGTATTTGTCGTCGAAAAAATGGGAATCAAGTAGAGGTGGTACTATTATGAAAATTTGGCATTAGGAGTATACACTCCCGGCACAGAGAGCCGCTACTATCATAAAGACACACACACGCGCAACTTCTTCCACTAGTCTTACATCGTCTTAGATCTCAGAGTAGTAGCCACAACGTCGTAAATGGAACGTTACACAAAACGCTTTTAACACTGAAAATGGATTTTCACGAAATGGGCGCCGGCACCTCGCGTTATCCAGACAGATGTTCTAACCCGTCTGATTTTAGGGGAATTAATATTGTATTCGTAAAGGTTAACGATTTTACAGCGATCAACTGTTACCCCAATGTGTGGGTCCCCCCTTTTCACTTTTAAAGAACTGCATCTAAAAACGCTTCTTATATTTTAAAAATGATGAATGTCACATGGCGGGACTGAAAGTGCATCAAACATACGCTGAGAAAAACCCCCCAATTTTTTTTTAGATAGACCATTTCCCCGGGGGCGATTGAAAAACGATCGTGGAGATCCAATAGGGGCTTTAGTGGGGTTTCCTCCCTTTGACGACATTGGGCAAAATGTCATCCAAGGCAGCGGGGAAAAGCTAGAAACAAAAAAAAACCCCTAAACAACAAAAATTTTTCGCAAGGGGTAGGCTTCACAGACTGAGTCAATATAAAATGAGTCACGTAACTTAAGCACCATTTGAAATTTTGAAGGTTGAAGCATTGCAATGCAGTTTTCACGGAAGGAAGGAGGGAAGGGGCCCAATTGATCCCTGATTCATTTCCTTTTTATCATTTCATTGTTTTCCAATATATTGAGGTTATTTTAGGTTTTCAAATGGAACTATTAATATTTTTTAACTATTCAAGACGAGCGTAAAATGACGAATACAATCATAAACATATTGTCAGCCCTTAGATAAACATTTTTTTGAGTAATTTTGATTTTATGGACTTTTTAACGGATAGTTTAAATTTAACAGTCCCCCCCGGGAGTTTCCACTTGCAACGCGTCAAAAACACGAGTCGCAAAAATCAAAATTACCCAAAATTTCTTAACATAAAAAATATGTATGTCGTTGGATCGTCTTTTTACGCTCTTTAAAGATAGGCTAAAAAAATTATTTCCATTTGAAAAAAAAGATACCGGGAGTTTTCCCCGTAAAATAAAATGAAAAACGGGAAATGTAAAAACAAATACCACCCTTCACCCCTTTCCCCGTGAAAACTGAAACCCCAAATTCAAAAAAAACCTTTCCCAAAAATTCACGGAAGGACGTGACTCACTCTTTTACTTCTCCCGGGAACATTGCCCTGAGGAATTTGCATGAGAATCAAACTTTGGGGAATTTTCCTGGGACGCGGCATTCCAGGACAGTCAAGACTTGTTAATCTGAATTATGTAGCTGAGATATCTCAGGTGGACGCCCTTAGCGGGGGCCTTTTTGGGGGGGGGGGCTGTGTGTTGCCTCCCGCATGGGGGGGTTTTTCCAAATTACCACTCCGCCGAGCCCGGGAGGGGCCCAGAAGGTTGGGGTGCCGAGGCCTTACGCTCGCGACAGGGAGCTGGGGGTTTCGAATCTGATGTAATATTTTGGACGCACGGGGTGAGAACGGGGGGAAATTTATAAGCCTTAGGTAATTAAGTTAGCACAAACCCTCGTTTAAATATGAATTTGTCCATAAGCGAACATTTGTGTCTCGGAAGGGAAAAACATAAATTTTAATATATATATATATATATATATATATATATATATATATATATATATATATATATATATAAATGGGTTTTAAAATTTTTATAACAGAAACACTAATTACTTCCACCCCTTGGGAATTTGGTTAAGGGGGTGATTTAAAATTATTTTTTTCCCCGAAATACAACAATACCTGATTTTTCCTTTTGTTAAGATTAAATTTGATAAACTGATATAATTTGGGGAAAAGGCAGATATGCCACCTGGAAACCCCTGCAAATGGTTCAACATAAAATCAATTTATTTATTGTGTCATTAAAGTTATAATTTAATTTTTCTTGAAGTATGCTTTCTTTATGTACTAGTAAAATATTCCATATGAAATTTTTAAAAATTTAAGGGGAAAAAGAGGGCCCAAATTTTGGTTCTCTTGTTTTACAGTGTGACAGGATGCAGGGACTTTGTGTGTTGCGGTATTGTGTGCTTTCCCTAAATAAAAAAGGTTACCCCTTTGAATATTAACCTTCCGTTAATTCATTTCCTTCCACCCCGGGTTATAGAGGGGGATAAGTTTTGGGAGGACCTACGGGCGGGCATCAGAAACGTCTCCTCCTTTAATACGGGATTAAGACGACGGGCCCCGAAAAAACCATTACAATATAATTAATTCAATGCCGATAGGGCCCAAAAAGCCAGATGGGTGTGGATGGGGGGAGACTATTTAGTACCACCAGGAAGAAACAACCCTGCCTGGGAAAACGTCGGGGCAAAGACGTGAAACAGAAAAAGTATCTACAAAAAACCCTGAAGTTAAATGTGGTTTTCGCAAAGCCGGTAAAAATTTTCCCTTTGACTTTCCTTTTTGAATGTATAGTTTAAACCAAGATTCCAACCCACTGAACAGACCCACAACAATAAACCCATCATTTTTGTACCAGTTTTTTAAAGGGAAAAAAATTAATCTCAGAAGTTCGACACAGCCTGTATCTGGTGAAATAATTCATCCCTACACTCTTTTTAGTAGACCCCCTCACCTGAAACAAAAACGATCTATCTTCACTTCCACCTCCCCATCTGGTCAACATTATTCACTAACCTTCTCCCCCGAAGACATTTCGAAAAAAATTTCCCTTTCAGAAAATGCAGATATGATTTTATAAAAACACGTATTTTTACATATACATATTTTTGCGTTCCCCCTCTGCTTAGTGTACACTAAATCAATTTCCTTTCCTTTACATGTAACGTCCACTTAAAACACATTAGGAAAATGCCACAGACAAAAAGGCCCACATCACGGGAAAACCAAAAACCTTGAAGGTTTTCTCCTCCTTCCCCAAAAGAACGTCGTTTCCCGAAAATTTTGGTCGATCTGTTTTATTGTCAGTTAAAAAATCAAATTTTTGAACTTTTTTAAGAAGAAAAGTTAAATATTCATGGCAAATCTATTTTTAAAATAGTGCCCCTTTTCCCGGGGTATGTCCATTTTTGGGTTAAACAAATTTTGAAAAAAATTTTGAGCTTGGTTTTTTAAGAAATGTTTTTAATACAAAATAAATTAAATATATTTATAAAATTTTGGGAACCCTCTTTTTTTAAAACCCAAAAAATACTGTAGTGAAGTTAAACACAATATCATTCAACCAGCCTGCTCCTACCGAGCGCGTTCCTGGAATTTTAGATTTTAAAAGTTTTTTTCAAATTTATTATTTTTTTTGTTTCACAAACCGGGAATTACGGGAAATTGCTGAAAAAACGCAATATTTCTACTGTCATTGCTTTATTATACTATTTTTTAAAAATTTTTAACGGGGACCTTTTAATAATGGAATATACGGAGTTTTCAGGAAAAACCCTTGGGGTTCCGTTAAATCCTCTTAAAAATGATGAGGGTGAAACTTGTGATTTCCCGGTGTTTTAAAAGGGGGTTCATTTTGACCTCAAAGAACAATAATCATTCACAGATTCATTTTCCCAAACCAGGCCCCCTTTGGGGGCCAAAATGGTACAGATTGTTTTTTTAGATTAGAAAGGTCCACAAAAAGGTTTAGGTCGTACATATTTCACTTTTTTTTTGTTGGAAAAAAACGGAGAATAAAAAATGTTACAGTTGCTACTACACTTAAGATCAGAGTAGGTTAAACCCCAAGAAGGGGGATATATGTGAAGCATTGCATTCTAGAGTAATCGACAAAAAACGGAATGTTACCAATCCACTTATGTTATGCTCTCGTTATTTGGGGGATAGCAAAGCCTGGCAAAACTGTGTGGGCGTAGGCTTACGTCAGCGCACTGTCATCGAGTGCCTGCAAGGTTTCACTTAGAGGCATTCCTCTATGTTACTAAAGAATTTTGTTTCCGTTTTATCATGTTTTCCTATTCACCTCAAATGTTTCCAAATCCTTAATTGTTTAGTATTTAATACACGTTCGTTTATGCCTTTCAGCATAACCTTAAGCATTGAAGGGGTTTTTTAAACCCTTTTAAAATTTCTAAATTTTCTTTTTTTTTGAAGATTTTCCAGCTTTAAAAATTTTGATAATCAGAATTATTTATTTTTTCTAAATCTTAACTTTTATTCAGTGTTACGACTAAAAACAAGAACTAAGACCATGTATTTCAATTATTTTTCCCAAAAATGGGAACGTTTTAACATTGACGTTGAACAATGAAAACATGAATTAAAAAACTAATTACGAATATAAATTTTGTTAATTTTACAAAACCCAAGAACTTTAATAGCATTAACATAGAACAAAGTCGTTCCGAATGAAATCGTAGCGAATCAATTGGATGAAAAAAATTTTTAAAAAAATTATGTTTTGGGACAAGAAATTTAAAATTTTGGGAATAAATTTTTTTAAATTAAGAAAAAGTCAATACAGTAATTACGGTTTTCCAGGTCGTAACCCCTCAAAATTTCCCGGGGTACTTTCAAATGTGCTCTGATTTTTAACGGTTCAAAATGTTGACAAACCCGACTATTTAAAAAAAGATGTGTTAAATGTCATATGTAAAGAGAAAATTTCAAAAAAATACACATATCTCTAGTTTATGAATTTTCCCTTTTCGCTTACAGCTAAACCTTAAATGATAATAAAAGGAAAGGTAAAAAAATAACTGTATACCCACTCTCACAGAATAGGGGGAGGGGGCCAAATTTTGTTTTTCCACAGTTTGGGACAACCATCGCTGGACACGATTTCCCTTTGGCTCGAGGGTATCCGCTTTTATCATTGGTTTTTGCTCCAAGAGACAGCCCCCTTCCTCCCCTCAAAGATTTTCCCCCCAATTATCTAAAAGGGGCGGAGCAATTTCTGAGGTCAGTGACGCTGCCTCGCTAACGGGGAGCGGGGGGGAACAGGAGAGGGGGGGGAGAGGAAGAAGAGGAGGAAAACGGGAGAGGGCACAGAAAAAAAATTTGAGGAAGGGGCGGGGATCATTTCCCAATTGCACTGGACGTTGGTTCTAAACCCGGGGACGCTGAGGGAACCCAAAGGGGTCAGGGGGTCACGGGAAGGGGCTGTGACTTTTTTATCGAGTTTTCCCCAAAAATGAAGTCTAATTTAGGGATCTAATATTGGGGAAAAATTTTTGGCCAGATTAAAAATATATTGAAAGTTTTGTTTCTTAAAACTTTTTTAAAAATTAAATTTAAAAAAGGGCGGAACACTAACTAACAAATTTTTTCGGGAAACACAATATAATGCATTTACATAGATACACATTTCCTTTTTAACAAATTGAAATTATGTTCACGTATTTAAAACTTGTATTTTGACATTATTATTTTTATTAAGGAAATGCAAGCAATAAATACATTTTATTACGCATTAAAAAATGTAATCGCCCTTTTTTCTATATGAGCAGGTGATGCAAACAGTGATTTCGTTAATAAATTTAAAAAATCACTGCCGGGTGCCCCAAGTAGATTACCATTGAAAAATTGCAAATTAAATATTGTTTAGACTATTTGTAAAATTGTTTGAAATTTTATAGTGATAACGGTAAAAAGGAATTTGGGAAACCCTTCTCATTGGGGAAATATTTCGAAATATAATTGTCTTATTTTTCATATATTTTTCAAAAGTTGCTATTTTTCTTTTTACACTGCGGGAGAAGATTATATCTACCCCTTCCCCATGATATTTTTTGGTTTTATTTTTTATTTAAGGTAATATACGGGAAAAAGTACATAAATAATTATTTTCAACATATCACATTGCATATTTAATAGAAAAATTTTAAAAAAAATTGATATCTTTTAATAAATATAAAATATAAAAGCAAATTTTTAATTTTTTTAATTTGGGGAAATTTAATTGAAGTTAAAATTTTCTTAAATTTTTTTGAAAAAACCACTTAGAAAAAAAAGAATAAATTTAAAAACCCTTTAAAAATGTTCGAATCAATGTAATTTTTTTTAAAACGAGCTATTAAGAAAGAAAAAAAAACTTGTTTGAATAAATTTTAAAGAGATTGAGTATTTATTTAAAAAAATTTAAATTTCCGGGACAATTTTCCAAAAAAATATTTAAGCGGAATTTTATTTATGTTTCCGAATCGCATTATCTTTCCAATTTATGTTGGGGTTTTTGTATGACCCCAGAAACAGTTTCTGGAGTGTTTAGTTCGATTCAAGAAGCTCTCCCGCAATTAAAAACATCCGGAAACCTTGACAGGTTATCGATATTAAGTAAGAAACGGTTTTTATTCACGGGAAACAAAAGCCCTTTTTGTTTTCTAACGATTAATTGTGAAAAAATTTTTACCCTTTTTAAAGATATACGTACAAAAAAATTTTTGGCCTATAAGATCCCAATATTTTGAATGCATTCGAACCTGAAAATACATTTGGTTTTGGGATAAACCGGAAAAACAAGAGATTAAAATGAGATCAAAGGCTCAAATCGGGAAAACTAAATAAGTTTTTATTTTTTTCACGAAATGAAACTTCAAAATTTTTTTAATAATAAAAAAGAACTGTGTATTGTGTCAAATATTTTGTCAATTACATAGTGCAATATTTTGCAAAATTTTCTGAAAATTAGTATAAAAGTCAGTTGAACATTTTTTATTAATTAAAAGATTAAAAGAGTAAAACAGTAAAAATGACTAATTTTAAAATGAAATAAAAGGGACAGAAAGGGTTTACATAAAAAAACGCAAAAATTAGTTTTTGGGCATGTTAAAAATCACCCCCTTCACGCGTATTAGATTTATAAATCCATAGCTAAAAAAGAAAGAGTTTGCGGAGGACAGTAGCCAGCATTCTTCAAAGTCGACAAGTTTAGGTTTTCTTCGGTTTTTCATTATCGCAGTACGGGAGCATGCTTTACAGTAAGGTCTGTTCTTCATTTCGGGGATGGGGGTAACCCCACAAGAGTCCGTGCGAGAAGGGGGCCTGATTCGGGGAATAACAACTTTGCCTCGGGCTTAGACCCAGGGGGAGCCCAGAAAGGGTCTTATGATCCTTGGATTTTGGGAAAGAGTTCTGCCACTCTGTTTGCACTCAAATGAATCGTTGGATAAAATTTTAGTAAGAGTAGATATTACCATAAAGATGTTTTTCTTTTCCTCGAGGCCAACTTTACTACCTAGTGGAGGTTTCATTTCCATTTATCCCCACGGGCCAAGGGCAAGGGCGTAATTCAAATGATGGAGAATTGCGAATTTTGATGTATTTGATTTTGGGATTTTGATGTCAAAAGTTTTTTTAGGAGAAAAGAGGAAAGGGAAGAAAAGGGCCCCACCCTTTGGGTCTAAAGGGGCCGGGTTCCGCCTGACATAGATGTGTTTTCGTGATGTTTTTACGATTCCCCCACAGAAACCCCAAACATAAAAATCACAGTGGTCGTTATATGACCTAGTATTTAAAAAAAGAGACTTTAAAAAATATATAAAAAAACAACAATTTCCAATTGTCAAAAAAAATTTTTTCATTTTGAATTCAGATTTCAATAATCGTTGCCTAAAAAAACCTAAGGACTTTTTTTCCCCTGGGTAAAATAGTATTAAAAAATGGAAATTTATTTAATAAAAAATGATATTTTCATATTTTTCCCTTTCTTGATTATTATTTATAATTTTAATTTTCAACGTTTCCTAGAGATTTCCTACAATATTGCAATGATATTCATTGTAGCCAATACATATTTTATTCACACTTTCTATTTCGTTGGTAAAAAAAACATATTTATTAAACTGAGTCCCCTGAATTTAATAATGTTCTTTCATTACAATTTTTCCCATATTTTTTGGGTTGACGAACAGTGACGGAAAATAATTGGCCTAATATTGAGTTAAGATTTTATTAAATTTTTTAAATATTTTTTACTTTCCCCGAATCCCAGCACACAAACAGAAACAATGAAAATCGAAAAATAGTATTTGGGGTTTTGAAGGAAAATTCGGTTTTTGGGAAATCACGAACCCCAAAAATTTTTCCAAAAAAGACTCTGCGAACATGTATTTTTTTTTAGACTCGTTGTAGGAAAAGGACCTGTGTACGCATGGTACCGAAAAAAATTTAAAACATTACTGACTTCAAAATTTCAATGTATTCTTTTTAAAAATTGATATTAATTAGCAAGTTCATTGGGATTTAAATCCAATGGATTTTCCCAAATATTTCTGGAGGGTATGTTACATTATGGTCATATTGATTATTGAAACTTTTAAAAAAGAACTTTTTTTTTTTACTTTACACTCTTCATCTGAATACACTATCCCGTTATTAAAAACTGAGTAAATGTCCCCTTTTTATTAATATCTCGGGGTTTTTTCAACATTACAATTACTAATCTGTTTCTTTTCCCTCATGAACTCTTACTCTTCTTCTCGGTATAACTAATTTCCAAAATGAAGTTATAAAAATTGATAAATTTTTTCCCCAAATTTAAAAAATTGCTTTGCAGTGAAAGCATAAAAATTTTCCGTGAACCAATCTAAATTTTCTATATATTGCCCGCACTTTCTTTTTAAGGAGTAGAGAAAGTTAGAAATGCTACGCAAAAAAGGGGCGAATTGTCGGCAAAAAAACGATTTTAAACCCCGCCTTTGTGACAAAAATGGATAAATTCCGGCCTAAATTTAAAAAAATCCTCCAAATCGTGGTGTAGCCAGAATCCATGTTTTGTGGGTGGTTGATAGCAAAAAATCGACTGACGGAAAAAATGCCCGTCCGTCCGTCCCTGAAAACGCTAGCGGCTAAACCGTTCAGCCGATTTTCCCCAAAATTGATACTCCCAATCGATCTGGCTGTTTCGTAGCGCCTTAAATTTGAAACCGATATTCAATTAGGGGGGGGGTATTTTAATGTAGCCCCTGGGACTTTTTTTAAAAAATTTCAAACAAATGGTTTCCAAAATTTTTTTATTACAAATGTAATAAAATGAAAATTAATTTTGGATATTGGGAAGTTTTTAAGAGAATATTGTTAGTCTCATGTTCTTAAAAACAGATTTTCGAAATTTTCCCTACAAGTAAAATTTTGGGAAATTTGAGATTGTTCCTTCATAAAAATTTTTTCCCTTAAAGAAAAGTTTTTTAAAAAAGATCATAATTTTCCAAAATTTTTAAAATTTTTTCCCGCATAATTTTCCCCGTAAAAATACGGGTGAGAAAGTACGCGCTGTTTTAGCATCACTAGTATTCTTTAAAACTGTCCTACTTCTAGACATTAGGCTCTTCTCGAAATTGAAAGCCCCTTTTCTAGTTTTATTATGACAATTTTAAATGAAGATGCATTAAAAAAAAGTAAAAGTATTGTACTTTCTTTTTTTATAGAGAAAAGTTCGAATTCATTAAATTATAATTATATTATATTAATATATTTTATTTTTCCCCCATATTATACTTTTTATATTATATTATATATCACAATATATTTAAATTTAAAAAAGGATTGACTTGAAAACAAAAAAATATATACTGAAACGATTATGTTCTATTTAGATATGTTTTATTTTTTTTAAATTTATTTTTAATGGTAACTAAACACAAATCGCTTTAGCCGAATGGTTAACGTCATAGGTACGCTGTCGGCTTGCTAACGTTGTGATTTCGAACCAAAAGGGGATTTTTTTCTTCTGTTACGGTGGGGATTTCAGTAGTAATATGTCCAATATTTTGAAATTTAAAATTTTAAATTTTTTGAAAAGACTTACCCCCTAAAAGGGGCCAGTTTTTTTGCCCATCAGAGACGATTAGAAGCCTCCGTTCTGTACCAACTGACCGAGGCGCTGGTGGTCCTATTTTCGAGGAACTTTTATATTTTTTAAAAAAATTGGGAAAAAAGTTAATTTTTTTGGGACTAAAAAATTGGGAAAATAGAGATCTTACTGGTTGAAAACTTTTCCCCAATTCATGTAATAGATAATATTGGGGAGCAGTGACATTAGAGAAGAAATTGTGTTGTAGTTCAACTACTTCGTTTTTTTACTTATGAGCATTATAATTTCTTTAAGAAGCAGCCAATCAACTGTTTGCTGATAATTAAAATATTGTTAGTATTATATCATTCAAGTTTGGGTTAAAAGTTTTCATGAATAACGAATGAAAATTTTGTCCGGAAATTTCGGGAGTTGTGTTAATTGGTAAAAAAAATAACATAGTTACTTGTTTAAATACTACGGGGTTCTGTATTTCAGACTGGTGTTTCACGACGAGTTACAGTTCAGTCTTATCCCGAATGTGGAGATCCCCTTTTGAAGATATAGGAGGGGGACAAGATAGCATTTCCCAGGATAGAACCCATTTCCCAAAGAGCCCTACACAAAAGACATCTGAATCAAAATTTTTTTTAACTAGAAACAACTATAGAATAGATCGGTTGATGTTTTAAAAATTCTTATCAAGAATGATTTTTGGTTGTAACCGGGAAGAAAAATGTTGTATATCATAAGAACAAAAAAATGTCAAAATAGAATTCTTTCCCCACAACCCCCCTCATCGGTTGAAAGGTCCCCTTGGATGGGCTCCGGGATTAAAGGGGTAGTAGATAGAGGAATGGACGCCAGATCAAACCCCGCCGAATATTTTTTTTTTTACCTGATGCCTGGAACACATTAATCACTATCATCACGAGAGAGACATTCCAAAATTTTTTGAAAGGGAGGAACAAACTTTTTTTTTGTAAACGAAAATTTGTGATTATATTAGGATTATGTGCTGGTATCTTGTATTCCCCCAATGTGACAAAAACGAAATTTGGAAGAGATGGGCCTAAATATTAACAGTGTCTAAAATTGAAATTAATCATATTTTTTGGGTAATCGTTAGAAAAAATGGAAAAGTCTTACCAAGTTGTATAATCACTAGTAATTTACATATTTAAAAGTTCTAGATAAATCAGAACCCCAAAAGTCTGTGGGTTTATTATAAAATTTTGCAATGGTAATTTCTTCTGTTTTTATTAATTTAGAAAGGAATATGTCTTTTTTACACTTTTTAACAAAGTTCCTTGAGACTTTTACGAACTCATTAAAATTACCATTTTGTGTTTGTGCCTTTGTGAAAAAATGCAACAGAACGCACCCCTTTTAATTGTTTGAAACAATTGATAATTTTATTTTTTTTATGGTTTTTTAAAAATTTTTTAATGTAAGTTTTTTGGTAGGTGGAACCACAGTTCTAAATGTATTAACCCCAAAAACATAATAAAGTACGATTTGACGTGGCCATGTGAAAGAAATCAATATTTTTTTTTTAAATTATTCCATTTTTAAAAAAAACAATGTTTTGATACGGCTTATTTTTAGTGGGGGAGAGACTGAGACTAAGTGGTGCCCATTCAATCAGCCCCAAATTTTTCACAAAGAAAATAAGGAATTTTAATTATTTAGTTATATCCAATGATTATTCGCCATGTTTGTGAGGTGATCCAATGCACAAATAAATTGTCATTTAGTCTCAATATAAAAAAACAAGGAGGTGCAATTTGGGATCTAAAAATTTTCTATAATGTCGTTTTTTTAAATCTAAATATTAAAGTTATTAAAAAATTCATAAATATGATAAGGAGTTAGATAAATAAATATATTATCATGATTGTTAAAAACATCAGTTGCCCTAATATTGCATTTTCCAGAAATTGTACTGCTTGAGAACGAATATGTTTAGAGAATATTTATTTATTGGTCTTAAATGTTACTCCAGAAAAAAATGGAGAAATTACAGAAAAAAACATTTCGTATTCGTTGATACATTGGTTTTAGATTACTGAGAGACCAAAACTCTCTCTGTAGCTGAAATGTTTGACACCGGGTTTTAAATGGGAGGTATTGAGGATCGAGTTCTGCGCGATCCCTTTTTTTCTTCTGTTCCGCTTTGTTTTACCTAAGTCTGAGAATTAAAAGATAAAAAATGTTTAGGGAAAATACTTGTATTTATTTATTGCTTATAAGATTTTTGTTGAACTTTTATACTATAAATTGTAATTAGTTTGACCCCTCTTTATTACAAATATTTATACAAATGTGTATTTATTTATATTTGGGTTAGTAAGAATTTAACCTAACTCGTTTGGGAATTAAGATAGTGAACGTTTTGAATACATTTTGATTCATTTCAAAAACGTTTTCAAAAACCCCTGTCATTTTTTTAGGGGAAAAATGAAATATGGGGGAAAATGTTTACCCCGTTTCGTTAGTGATATCCATATTGTGACCTGATAACCGTTTTAAAGAGAAATTAAAAGATGAAATTTCCCTTCGGGCAGGAATCAAACCCGCATCGTTCGATTTACGACCAGTTGCTCTGACCACTGAGTTTCCCAAAAAATGCTTTTTACATTTGGGGTTCTTGGGCTCGTTTTTCCCCCACGCATTTGATATTTGTCACCGCTGTCATCATTTACGTAAGTAAAAGTATGGGGGAAAGGGTTTTGGGACATTTAAGTAATTGATATCAAAGTTGTACTTTACACAACGTCGTGCCCAGTTTGGGATTTTTTAAATTACTGTTTTTTCGATTACATAAATACATTCATATTTTGAATATGAATCATTTATGTAAAAATAAACTCACCTTTGAAATGACAATCAGTAATGCAGAAAATTTCAGTACTGTTTTTTGTATCTCCCCTTTTTGGAACGGGTTGTAACACGTTTAGAGGGTTTTTGAACTATGATAATTCGTTATCTCAGCACAAAAAAAAACTTGAAATTTCCTTTTTTATTTTCATACTCCGAATATACGTATTTTCGTATGTGACGTATATACGTAGTATATTCGTGCGTATACGTAGTATAGAGAAAGTTATGAAATTTTGGCGGAAAATCGATTTCGCGAAAAACGGAAAACATTTTTTGGGAGTCAAAAAAGCGGTTTTATCCAAACCGTCCGTCCATCCGTCTGTGATCACAACTAGCGCCTAAACCACTCGTACGATCCTTTCCAAATTGAAAGAACCCCTTGTTTTTTCTGGCTGTATTTGAGGTTTGGAAATTTTTAAAAATTCTTTGAAATTTGGGGGGTACTTTACATGAAGCCTTCGGACATTTTAAAATTTTCTAAAAAACGGCTCCTAATTTTCTGGTAAGAATAGAGTAAAATACATTTTAAAAGGGGGATGACATGGTTCCAATTTTCATGGTTAACTCTAAATTTTTGGGAAAATTTTAAAGTTTGAACATTTTGGGGGGCCATCCACAACTACAAAATTGAAAACAGATTTGTCTTTCAAATAAAATATGTTGCCCATAATTCGTTTTTGCATAACAATCATGTAGGCTTTTTTGAAATGATGGCATGTTTGGTAAAAGTGAAGGGAAATTTTACAATTTTAAAGAATTGTTTGAAATGCAAAACTGCAATGAAACCGTTTTTTTTTTTTACTATTAAAACGTTTCAAAACCGATTTTGCGAAATCATTTTTTACGGGTTTCTTTCGTTGGCAACATTCCTGTCTTCAGCTAGCAAAACTCAAAAAGATCACTCGTCAACACACCCCAATATGAAAAAGCGTTGTATAAGTGACTGCGGGAGGCCCCCCCGGTAGTTCAGGTGCTTGTTTGAAGAACTGAAGACTCGAGTTCAGCCCCGGCCTGTTCATGCAATTTTTTATTTTTAACATGTGTGAGATTTTAATTAATATTTTTCCTTTTTCAAAAATTTTTAAGGTATGCATTTAGGTTTTTGTTTGAGGGGTTTTAAAACGAATGAAGTTTTAAATTAGTGTAAAATTTGTTATATATTAAAAAAACATTCCCAAAAATAAGAAAATAAGAGTTTATTTTTATATAAAGGGAGAAGATGAACAAAAGATAATAACTGCGAAAGATAGGTGATTTTTTTTAATTAATAAATGTTTCAGATTCTAGAAATTTACTTCTGAAAATGAATTCTAAAATTGTCTAAATTTCGGTGAATGAATTCTGAATGTAACTTCTTCTTTAAATAAATTTCGGGAATGTGGGGCCGTGTCGAAACTTGTCTGCACCCCCAACGTTATCACGTCTAATAATCTCACCGGGGGCAGAGGCGATAGGGGTTGAGCGTCAGCTAGAACCGAAGCGCAAAATTAATAGACTGAACCGAAACATTCTTAAGTAGAATTAACTATTTTAAAAAGGGCGTAGATTTCTTTTGCTTTCATTGTCTCTTAGAGGAAATTTATTTAATATTTTAAATTGCAGAAGTGGGGAAAGCAATGAGTTTGAAAAAAAAAATTTTGTAAGATTTTTTTAATTATAAGTTCACGGAAATGCTTACGTACAAACGTGTTGGTAGCGCAATCGCTTTGGGTGCGTGGTTCACAATAGGGGAACGGGGTTCCAAATCCCGTACGATATCAGGGGTTTTTTAAATTGACGAGAAATGAAAATAAATTCCTAATAACGATGTCAAGAATGTTCTAAACATTCCTTTTCTTTGCAAGAAGATACCATTACAAAACTGCGGAAAGAATTTGATGTATTTTGATTACTGGTCGTTTATTTGGATCATTTACTACCCATTTTTTCCCCTGTTCATAGGCCTTTTTTGGTTTTTTACATTGGAAATTTTTGTTTCCTTCCCAATCCATAATACGAGTATTACGTCCTTTGTAATTAATTTATTTATTTGTGTCTCACTGTTCTTTTGTAAATTTTTTTAGCTGAAATTTTTTTCTTTGTTTTTAAAAATTAAGAAATGCTTACACTTCCCACCAAAAATATGAAGAACTAGAGGTGCTACAGAATTAAAACAGACTTTCTGGGAAAATGTTTATAATTTCCTTTGTGTGGACGGGTTTTAAGGTTCTGCCAACTCACAAAAGGGTTTTTCCCCGTTCTCTTGCCAGCTGACATCTATCGCCGCACAAAATACATTTTTTGACATTTTCTCAACTTTTCGGTTCAAAATAGCTCTTTTTCACAGGAGTCTATTGAGTTTTTGAAAAACTTCCTCTAAAGTCATTTAAAGCACTTCTACTCACAAGTTACATAATCTAAAACAAATCTATTCAAATGCTCAAAACAGGTGAGATTTTTCCCAAAAAATTTTACATTTGTGAAATTTTTTAAAAACAATACAATAGAGCAATATCTCGTTTATGTCATCGGATGGGTTTGGGATTTGGATTCCCCCAAACCCAAAAAATTTAAAGAAAAAATTTGGAGCCGTTTTTGAGAAAATCTTGTTTATGAAAATTTTTTAAAATTGCAAAATTGACGCCATATTGTGGAAATCAACAAAAATTTTTAAAAATTGCATGACCTTAAAAAGATCTAATTATAAGCAACACATTTCATTTGAAGAAAATCTCTATCTTTAATTTTGTGGGTTGTCGTAAGACGGCAAAATATTCAAATTTTAGCGTTTTTTTAAAAAATTGGGATTTAAACCCGTGAAATTTGGGACATATTTTTAATTTTATAAGCGTTTTTTTACTATAGAGAAAAAGTTTTTTAAAGAAATTTACAAAAAAATTTGGAGCCGTTTTAAAAAACAATTTAAAATGTCGGGAAGGCTACAAATAGCCCCCAAAAAATTTAAAATGAATGTTTTTCAAAATCGCATAGTTTCACCCTGGGGAAAAAACGACGGGGGTTTTTTCCCAATTTTGGAAAATCGTATGCATGGTTGCCAGAGTTGTATCAAAACGACAGACAAAAACATTTTGCTTCCAATTGTTTTTGGCATCACGGGTCCAAAAAACTGGAATTATGGCTACACCGTGTTGGGAGGATTTTTTCTTTAATTTAGCAATTTTTTGATTCATTTTTTCCCTCACCACAGCGCGGCAATGATTTTTCGCAAAAATGGGCATTTTTTTCCCCAAGCATTATATAACATTCTTCTATACTACGTATATTACTCTGTATATACGAAAGGGTACACGAGAATGTAATATGTGAAGTGTTTGTTAACATGCGTCACGCAGATAAATTTAAGGAATAAGTTTGAAGTTGAAAAACTAATTTTTGGGTTTTTAAAAACCCATGTATTTATATAATAAATATTCGATTATTATTAAAGGGAAATATGTTTATCATGCCCATTTCAACATTCAAAAGGTTACATTGTTGTAAAATGATTTTGGGTTTAAATAAACAAGTCCATTATTAAATATTCTTCTCAATCATTCATTCAAGAGTATCTAAAAACTATTTTACTAAACCATCCCAACCGCGGATCCAAAATAAAGGACTCAGGGTCACGTCCCCTCTTCATCCTAGAAAATATTCATTTCTCTCTCAAAAGAACTAGTGGTAAACTAGTAATGAAGATGAAGATGAAGATTTTTTATTTATATAATATTATTTCATCAAAAAACAGCTTTTTACCCCTTAACTTGACGTTGAAATACTTGGACATTATTTTGGGAAACACCCAATAAGTCATGCAAGACTGGTAAAACAAAATGGGGAAAGGTTTATTAGTGCATAAATCCAAATAACAAAAAACTTTTGGGGTGGATATCGTTTAAGATTTGAGAACGGCTGCAAACCTTGAATTCATCCATAAGGTTTTCCCCCGTTTTTTGGAGTAAAAGGTATGACTTAAAAAAAAGGGAGAAAAAAAATTTTTTTTTTGTATCTGAAACATTTAATCCCAGAAATTAATAAAAACAAAAAAAAATGGAGGCTAAAAATAAATAATGTAAAGTCAAGACACATGGTTGTAGGGAAATCTCGTTATGATCTAGAACAGAAATAGGTATATTTCAGTGGGGAAAGGAATTTAAATATTTTTGGAGTGTTTAAAGGGAGCAGGGGATCTAATAATATTGACTTTATTAAAAATTTTGGGGAAAACCAATTATTAGTAGACTTCATAATTTTTTATAAAAAAAAAAATTTTCGAAAAAAAAACTAAGAGACAATATCAAGACAATGGTGGGGCTGTGTTACATGAATCGGAAATTAAAATTTAAAAAATGATGCAATAAACTCGGTTAAATGCTATAAAAAATGAAATTTGGAGACGATGTTGTCAGTATACTTTTTGGATAGAAAAAAAACGAAGAGATTAGACAGATATTAATGATTGAGAGACAAGGACAAAAATGTAGAACCAAACAACTCAATGGTATGCTGCTGAATGCATGCTGACAAAAATATAAAAAATTATTTTTGTAACCCCTTTTTCGAAAGAAGAAAACGGGGAAAGGGCCCAAGGGGAAATCTTGTGGTACGTCATCGATTTGAAAAATAAAGGGGCAAAGAAAAAGGGAAGATTTGAGGAAAAAAAACATTGGTGTGTAGTTTTGCGAAAACGGTCATTAGAACTGTAAAATACTCGCTTAAGAATTCCCTAATAATTCCTTAAACCCGAAGTGGAAGATACCGATGAAGAACCCTTTTATTATGTGCTGGCACAGAAAGCGGGGCAAGATCTGTTAAGATCTTGCCGGAATCCCAAAACCCAAAAACCAAAGTTTTTGGTTCTTTTTTGAAAAGTTTTAAAATAAAAACAAAGAAAATTTGATTATTTTCTAGAGGGGAGTCCTTAGATAACAAATATCAGATATTACTCTATTTGGATTTATGATATTTGTAACCTTTTCCATTTTTCGGCCTGATCGCCTTTTTCAATGGGGACAACTTTTCTTCCGAATTTACAGGTCGGAAAGTTAAATATGTGTATTTGGGAAAAAAAAAGATGATTGAATTTTTTTCGAAAAAATGACGGGACTGAAGTGAAAAGAGAAAACTAGCACAAATAGAAAATTCACATTTCTTGTATGTTGCACCAATGAATAATGTCAATTCCACAATTAAAATCTATTTTCGATCCACCAATAATAATGGGGGTCTTTTTTAACCCTGAAATCTTTGGTTTAGCGGGGGATAACTTTAACCCCCGGGAAAGTTTTCGGCATTTTATCGACGAATGACAGAAAATGTAATTAAATAGCCAGTAGGATTTTGATGCAGAATTCCAAAGGCAGTTTTTTTTAAAACCCAGACATTTGTTCATCATTTCTCCCCATGGTATGCAACATGTATTCTCGTTAATGTTGAAATATCTATATCACTTTCGGAATTCCAAAAGACTTAAGAAAAAGGGAACGAAAAGGGACCCCGAAGATTTGGTTACGAACTCAACAGCGATAACGCAGATTTCTCCTTTCCCGGGACCCGTTTAAAAAAGGGCCCCCAAAAAGGGGACCAAATGCCAATGAATTATAAATTTGAGGTTATTTCTTTTTTTTTAAATTTTTTTGTAAAATCTTTCTCTAGATATACATATAAAACACAAACTATCAATCAATGGGAAACTTTTTAAAACGTTCCATTGTAATATAGTAGCAATTTTCAACAATATTGTAGTTATAGTTTTAAAATTCGACCTTAATTCATATTATAGTATTTTTTAATTAAATTACTTTATAAATATTGATAATTTAAAAATAAATTTTTCCCAAAAAAAAAAATTAATTTGTTTATTTTTTTTTAAAATATTTATTAAAAACCTTCATAAAAAATTATGAATATGCAGTAATATTACTGAAGATGGGTTAGTGAACACATATCCAATAAATTGGAATTTTTGTATGGAAATGAAAAAAATGTATGAAAATAGAAAAAATTTTTTTTTGCAACAATTTTTTACAGAAGGGGATCCCTATTCATTTTCTAACGATTATGGGACACAGATTTTAAGTTTGAAAAAATTTTTAAACATTATTAACAATTAAATTTTGAAATAATTTATGACAGGAGAATCGCGGGATTTTTAAGGGATTAGAAAAACAGGTTTTCTATAGGTCTGTTTTATCTAGAAGAAGGGGGTGAAATTTTCCCCGATGACGTGTAAAAATTTTTGGGGCATTGCTCGTCCCCGAAAAAAAAAATATCGTAATGTAAAATTATACTTGCTATAATAATATAAATATATTAATTTCATTGCTTTGTTTGGGAAATCAAAAATAAATTACATGTAAGTAATATATTGATATGGGTGTGTGTGTGTGTGTGTGTGTGTGTGTGTGTGTTCCCCCAAATTTTCACGCAATAGACGAAAGCTGGGTTTCTACCTTGAAACATTAAGATTTTAAAAATGTTATATAAGAGTCATATGTCTTTTTGGTTTCCCACGAAAAAATCCTCAAAGACTAGGTATCACATATGATTTTTAATATTTGGGGAAAGAACCCATGTTGCAATCACCCTAACGTTAGTTTTTAAGAGGTAATTAATTGTGACCCCCAAAACAAAAGATCAAGAATCATTCATTTGCTTACACCCGCACTTACCAATCATAATGTCTGCAGTAGAAAATTTTATTGTGACAAAAATGAATTTTAAATACTTTAAGTTTATTTAGATTTTATATATCAAAACCATTTTATTACAATATTAATGTCCGCGCCCAATAGTTTTTTTTAATTGGGTCATCTGAGAAATTGATGATGAAGTTTTTCCCACAATTTGAAATGCTATCTCGGAGACGTGTTTGTGAAACTGCCCTTAAAACGTATTTTTTAAGTTAAATTTTTCTAAAAAAATAACTAGGTTAGGCAATGCATACAATGCAAATTTTTTTGCATTTTATATTAAATATTAAATAATAAAACGAAATGTAGACATGGAGCTTAATGGTCGTTGTCCAGTTTTAAATTGTTTGGGAAAAACCCGTTTTATAACATTTTTAAAATATGTTTTATTGGAAATTGATGCCTTTATTTCTGTAATTAAATGTATATACAAAATTTATGAAAAACTGTTGGTTGATTTAATATTTATATTCAAATATTTACTATAATATAACTCGCCATCCCCGCCTTTTTTAATGTTCAAGATGAATAGCCCCGCCTCCCGGGAAAAAGAAAAGCGGTTTGGGTCCCCTGATTCCCGCAGGGCGGGGCAGGGGTTGGAAAACTTTTGGAAAGTTCGGCTCAGGACATCGCCCATTTTTTGTGCAAGCGAGGGTACATAGGAGGAGGAGACAAGTGAAATACAATTATTCTCTATACAGTGTTTAAATTATGTAACGCAAGTAAACGGGTGGGCTATAACAGCACATACTTTCCCCTTTATTTCTAAATTTCCCCTTTTTCGAAAATTCGGGAGAGTTCAACGGATGCCATTTTTTTAAGCATTCCTTCTTCTACCCAAGCAAAAATCTTCAAAATTATTGTTGTAGGAGGATGTCCCCTGAAAAAAAAATTTTTGGAATTAAAAAAATCTGTGATTCCAAAAGGGCATGAGCCCTCCACCGTCCCCCCTGGAAGCGTTCTTTCCCGGGGAAAACCTTTCCAATTTCATCAAAAAGGGGTTTCTTTTTTAAAAAATTTTAAAAAAATAGTTTTGATGTTTCATGTAAAGAAATTCAAAAAAAAAATATCCGTTTGAAACTCCCAAAGCCTCGAGTTTTTTTTAGATGATTGGGGTTTATCAATGTTGAAGAAAATCCTTGAACGGTTTAGGCGTTGACCAAGGAAAAGAAAAACCCTTTTTGGCGTCAATCGATTTTTGGGCATTAAGGACCCACAAAACATAAATTTCCCCACACAACGTTTTTGGGGGAAAATTTTTTTTCTATATTTAGAAAAGGATTTATCCACTTTTTCGTTACCGGGCCCCGGCAATAAGAGTTTTTCACGGGAAACCCCCGTTTTCGGGGCGCACGATTATATAATTTTTCTTACGAAGACCTTCGTAAGGGCGAGACAGAAAAAATTTCCCAAAATTGTTTCGTTGCTACATTTAATGTTTATTCTGACCAGAGAAATTTCTTTTTTGACATTCCGTTCATGCATTTAAGAGGTGAAAACAATTACGGCCCACTATCAGGAAGCAATGGCAATTCTCATAGCCCTATCAAAAACCAGAAACGGGAAAAAAACCCCCCAGAATCCTTGGGGAAGAGTTGAAGTGGCCATAAAAACCTAACGGTCCTTCATGCATTCTGTGAATTATCCTCTTTGGGAATTTCCAAACCCTGCATCTCCACACTGTAGCTTTTTGGAACATGTTTGTTCAGAAAACTGTATACCCAATTCTTGAAAGTTAAAAACAAATGTCAAATAGTATAATTGGGTTTTTGCTTTAAAAAAATGAAAAAAAAAATATACACTGAATTTTAAAAAGGGGCAAAATATGCATCTGATACAAGATGCCTTACAAGAAATATCTTACAAAATGTCTCAGTCTTTGAACTAACGATATTCAAGGATTTTTTCTTTTTCATTTTCTGTGAGAACATACATGTTTTTTTGACCAAAGAAAGTGTAATGAGAGATCTTCAATGCAATTAGCAAAGCTGTGAATGGGGAACGGTTTTTAAAGAAACCCCGCGTTCAAGATTTTGACGTATTCTCCCCAAAAATACCACTTATATGCAACTATGCTGAAGTACAGTAGGCTAAATGTTTCCCCGACAAAGGGCTTCTTTTGAAATAAGTGTCGAATTTGATAATTCAAAAAAATCAAAAAAAAAAATACCCACCTTCTTCTGTTCGCGGTTACAAAGGAAAATCTGTTTGGAATAAACCTACCCTATTTGATTTGGGCCAAGTAACAAAAATGTCAAGATTCTGAAATGATTGCATTCAACTGGGTTTTGACTTCTTAAAATTTGGGATAAGTCACTTCACTATTTTTATAAATCAATTTAAAAGTAATCTTTTCCCGTCTAATAAATCACGTAAAAACTTCGTTGTTATTACAGGTTTTTATTTATTGTAAAATGATTTCAAAATTTTTTCTTAAAGGTATGATTTTTGTTACTTTTAAAAAAACTGAAAAAAAATTTTTAATCGCAGTGGTAACTCATGTCCAGAACTGTTGTAAAGCGCCCTTTAAGTTTTTTTTAAAAAAATAAAAACGAAGTAAACCTAATTTTAAAAAAAAAAAAGTTTGATTCACTAACGCATTCCCGGCCCGCGATTCAGTCACCAGGTCTTCGACTAACAATAAATAAAGTGTCTACGATGATACGAGTTTCACGAAGATTTCAAAAGATTCTGTTCTCTTGATCTGGAACTGATCGTAACACATTGTAAACTCCCACAGGCTACAGAAGAACAAATCTTCATACTAAGAACTTCCAACGTTTGCATTTCCAAGGTAATGCTCGATGTTTATGTGAAACCGCCCCCATTTTGAAATTAGAATTTTTTAAACTATCTGGGAAAATTTTTAATTCTTATTTTTAAAAAAGCACTATTTCAACTACTATATTGAACTTCATTTATATTTAATTCAAAAAAGGGTTATTTCTGGAAATTTTTTTAAAAACGGTAAAAGATATCTACGTATTGGATTCAAAATTTTAAATTACCCCATTTCTAATCAATTAAAACCCGAGGAAGTAGCTCAAGCGTAGAGCGCCAAATTTCGCAATCGGAAGGTCTGGGTTCAAATCCAGGGGCCGGTCATCCTATCCGGGGTTTTTTTCGTAGGTTCCTTCGGTCAAAAGGGGAAAAGCTTGGATGGTTCAAAAATGCCAATCATCTCCCCCTTCCACCATCATCCTTAATAATAAAAAATAATAATAATAATAATAATAATAATAATAATAATAAAAAAAATAATAATAATAATGGGGGAAAGCAAGGGGAAAACTAGCCTGATTATTTCCCAAAAAAAAACTAAAGGATGATGATATTGTGGAACCATCGAGATGGGTCACCTAACTTACATCTTCGGAATAATAGGACCAAGAAGAAGAATCAATTATACTAAACGAGTTTTGCATGAGAAATGTCCCCGGCAAAAGGGGCACGACAGGGGGAGGGGGTGACGATGGAAAAAGTTATTTTGGGGCACATCCTCGTACCTACGCAACCCATCTGGGGGAAAGGGCATCATGGTCGAAAGTTTGCCCGTTGCAAATCAATTAAATGTGGACAATGTACTCTTTGATATTAGGTTTTTTGGGAATGTATCTATTTTTTGATTTTATTTTTTTAGCGTTTTCAATAATTGTCACTTTTGACAACGGTCTGCCCCTTTCTCCTTATTTTGGAAACTCCTCGTCACACTTGAATTCCGCCATCTAAAAATCGACAAAATTAATAATCGAGTTGTGAGAAATCGTTGTGACGCCAACCCCGCGCAGTTTTTCAATATACGGAAAACTTGGCATTTACCCCTAACTTGGTGGGCCCAAACCCAAACCGTTTGTTTTATTTTTGACTAGAGTTGCTAAGACTTTAAACCCCAGAGGGTCATCCATACATTCCCAAAGAGAGGAGGGGGAAATTTGAGGCAGTTTACGCTGCGTTAAAAGGGTAAGAGGGGTAAACAGTTTAGTGTTACGTAATGCTGATATTTTTTTTTTAAAAATTTCCCACCATCTGCTGAAATAATTACTTTTATTTGGTCTGATAAGTTAACTTATTAAATATTTTTTTCCCTCGATAATAGGGTTGATTAAATTTGCCAGTTTACGAAGGTAAAATTCAAAACTGATTTGTAGGTTTTGGGAAATCAAAAATTAACCTGGTCATCCACGACGGCGCCTTTCATGGCTTGTCAGAAATTTTCCCGCCGGGCGTTTCTTCCTTCATTCAAAATTGCCCCCAATCTTATTGTTGTGTGTATTACAAATTTTAAATCAAAAAAAGACATCTCTCACTAACCTGACTTAAACTATCAAAAATTTTTTAAAGGAACACGAATACCATTAATAAAACCCTGTTTTTTCTGCTTTATAATTTTAAATGTTTATTGAAAATGGGATGCCTATCGCAAACGTTAATTTATATAGGGGCTCTGGCGCATTACAGGGGGACTGGGGTGCAAAAACCGATTTGGCAACAATGCACGAGATTCTTCCATAAGAAAACATTGTCCATAAGAGCGCATTGTCCCTTTAAAGACGTAAAAATTGGGTCGAAATTCCAGCCCTCAAACCCCTAGGCCCTTCCTGGTGAGAGGAAATGTAGTGAGAGCCATTTCCCAACCGATCTATTTCTCGGGGAAATCCCAAAATTGCTTATATGTAATACACGTTTATGAAAGTTTATTATACTAGTTGATAAAAAATTTCCCAAATATATATTTGAGTTTAAGAAAACGTCGAAGTTGACAGCCCTTTTTTGGGGAAAGGGGCACAAAAGGTTAAATTCACGGCCTTTTGGGCCTTGACGTACTGGTTTCATATCTAGTTATGCAGACCCCAACATGTTCTTATTTCTACTTTATTAGCCTTAAACAAAAATTTATTTTGCCTAACCCTCTCTACGTCAAGAAAGGAACACGTTATTTTGCTTTTGTCTGGGGTTCTAACCCAGAGCTATGCAAGTACACACAAAATGAAGGGCCCCCTTCACTGATGGGAAATTTTGGGTCCACCTTTGTCATATGATACATATTTTAAAAAGGGGTCCCTGGCCCGTCTGCGGTGCCCTGACCCCCACGGACATATTGCGGGAAGTTGGCCCGTACAGACCGCAGGGTCTCGTTGTATATTTGACGACCAGCTCGTGTTATATAACGGCAAAAAAACGTTATTTAACTTTTGATGCCGCTAAGAAGCTTTTGGGGGATGCCGCTAAAAGTTTTTCCCCTGCAAGCAAGAGAGGGCGATTGAACTGTAAATGTTTGTTGCACGAACTTTTATTTCTGACATGCAAATTTGTTACGTAAAGTTCGGAAGACCTGTTTGAATGAACGCGAGGGACAATTTGAGAAGATTTGTTCACAAAAACGAAGACTGTACGCCTCGCAATGATAAATGTTTTTCGAGTTCGAATTTGATGCATAAGATTTCATTAAAACATGTATATTTAAAAATGTGAGTGAAAATAGACACAGAACGTAGAAACGTCTGAATTTGGGGGGGGGAAAAGGCATACCAAGAATTAAGACCCCCCAGTATATTTAAATTTTTTACTATCGATTTCACCAAGTCAAAAAAGGAAATTAAGTTTTCATGTTTTTTTCCTCAGTAAGTTTAAAAATACTTACTGAAAAATTACTGTTGCAATTTTTAAATAAAATCACATTTATTAAGATAAGTGGTAATAACTTTGAGTTAATCCAAAAAAAAATAAAATCCTTGTTAAAAACGATAAAAAAGTAATTTAAAGGATAGTCTGAAAAGATAATGTAAAAATAAATCCACCATGAAATTTTATTTTTAAAAATTTGTATACTTCAAAAGCTTAAAAAATGTATTTGAAAAACTGTATAGTAAAAAAAAAAATTTTAGAGAAAAATTTTTAAACAAAAACAAAAATAATAAAAAATTTAAAGGGAGTGTACACATTTGTGATAGGGAGTATTTGTAAAATAGAAGGTAATTTTTCCAAAACAGAAAAAATGTATTGTTTCTACAATCAAAAGAGAACAAGATATAAAGGCAACATTTTTTGGTCCTCATAAAAAAAGAAAAGAAAAAAAAAAATCAAAGGAATAAAATTTATTTACAGTGTAAAATTTTTTAAATACTTAAAATTTTTTTTCATAATATTTAATTACAAATAAAAAACCCTACGAGTTTCACTACAGAGAGAAATATTTTTTTTATATCAAAAAAAACCAAGTTCCATATCAAAGTAATAATATAAAAAAAAAAATTTAAAAAAATGTACTTACGATATCAAAGCCCACTTCATAGTGGGTCCCACGTGCAAAAAATGGAATAGAAAAGGCCGACCCGATTTCTGAGGCAGGCATAGTGTGTTTTTTGTAGTTGCAGGAGTGAGAGACTGTTTAAGAATGGTCAGCTACCTCCAGTTCCCCCCTCCTCCCAATGTCCTGACTGCCGGGGCTTCAGCCTGTAATCTCCTCAAGCTTGTTAGTTTTTGTAGGCACCTTTGGTGTGGTTTTTTATCTGGGCCACTGAAATCACTAAAGTAGATAAAGAACATCACAGAACATTATTCTAATGGGCAACTCTTCCTACTACACATTTGTTAATCCTAGCAGTAACACAGAGAATATACAATTGTCATCCCATGTTAAGTTTTTGCAATACCCTAGCATTCATTGGGGGAACCATGCAGGGGGTGGGGTTTTTTAAATTTTATGTCCATTAACTGGGAAAACTCCCAAAAATGAGAGTATCACATTATCTGTAAAATTAAAGGGATTTTTAAATGCAAGATTTGTACACCTACAGTACATTAGTAAACGGGTTTTTAAATTTTTAAACTAATTTCAGAATGTTAAAGAAAAAAAAAATTCAGAAACAAATTCTTTTTATCATCTTTTTTAAACCCAAAATTGTGGTGAAATTTCATATTTTCTTTTTCCTCACCAAATTCAAATGCTACCATCAAATTTGATAAATTATTTGCCTCAAAAATTATTCCTCCAGCAATGGGGAATGTTCCAAATTTTCTACTATTTTCTCCAGACTATTTCATGAATTTCATGTAGATAAAAAACCAAATGTGATGAATTTGATTTTAAAAAAGGGAAATTTAGAGAAGAAATTATAAATTTCCCTTTTGCAATCACACACACCATAGTTTTTCTACTCACATTTACAAAAAGGGATTTTGATTCTTTTTCTAATAGCAGCAACCCAAATCAAAATAACAGTAATAGCATTTAATTTCTCCAATTTGAAAAAATTCTTCCCCCGAAAACAATAGGGTGTTAGGGGCGATACAGGATACCTGATGCGACTGTCAAGGTGGGACCCTTTTCTGGTTGATCAGATCTTGGGGAGGTAAACAGGGAAAAAGGAATTGGGTCGGTTTATAGACTGTCTAGTTTTTAACGACATTAACAAGAGGAATTTTTTTTCACACAAGCAAATAATATTTAAATTGCATTATATCTTTCACTCCAGCCAAAGACATCAATGCCACATGTATAAAGATCTATGTATTTGCAAAAAGCCGTTTTAGGGTTATCTGAATATAGCATAAGAAATAATTTAACAATGTATATAATAAGATACATTTGAAGAAATATAAAATACTTTAGTTTGTTTTAGAAAAAAAGCAGCAATAATAATATTGGGAATTGAGGAAACATCAAGTACTGCTTCAGGAATTTTCATCATTAACTAAAATGTTTCTGTACAATACAAGTAATTTTATTGAATTCAACATGTACAAAATAATGGCTATCAAAAAAGCTTTGTTTAAAAACATACTATTCAAACACTACATTAATATGAACAAAAAATTTACACGCTTTTTTAATGGACAAAAATAATTGTACTTTCATTCACAAGACAAACAACATTCAGTATTTCTTTTTGCTAGAATTGAGAGTTCCAAGTTCACAAGGCATTCCAAAAAAAAAATTTTAAACACATCATTTAAGCACTTGTAAAGGCTACACATTATTTAAATATCTCATGTTGACTTCCCAAAGTTTCCCCCTGCAGGAAAACAGAAGTTAAAAACTAAAACATACTCTAAAAAACAGTAGATACAAAGAAATTTTAAACAAAAATGTGTATAAAACCAATAGCACAATCAATTTACAGTCTAAGACAAAACCCCTTTTGCGATTTGTATGAAGTCCAATACTATTGAATTATTTACTCTTTTAAATTTTTTTTTTTTCAATCCTATACTTTTTAGTCCTTCTCCCAGATCTAAACAAAGGACAAAACAATATAGGCACAAAAATTTTAAAAAAATTTAAGATCAAAATATGCAAAACTTAAACGAAAATTTTGGGGAAAATCCCAAAAATACTTTTTACCTTATGCCATGTTGAAGACTAAGTCATTGAAATGAAAAAATAAATATCAACCTAAAAAGATGCCTTTTTGTTAGTCTTCTTTTTTTATAAAATATCAATAAAATATATGAAAATCTTTTGTAGGAAAAAAAATGCAGTTCTTTATAACACAAAAGTTTTTAAATCCTCCATAACCAGTTAGGTAAGTAATAAAAATAGTATAAATCTTTTTACTTAACAATATTACACAACAATTTTAATCAAAAATGCACACATTTTAAAGAACAAAATAAATTTTTTACTTCAACCCTGAATCATAAAAAAAACTTCTCATTTTATCTCTGTGTTTAACACAATTTGGGATATTTTCAAAAAATTTAAGAACAAATTTTTTTCTGACAGATTGACTGTGTTTCCTTCAAAAGAAAAGAAAAAGTTTTGTAATGTAAAAAAGTTAAAAACAATTAACTTGTTCCAGACCCCCCTCAGTCCACTTTAAATTTCATTACAGGTTTGGTAAGAATTATTTCCCAAAAAAAGATTATTTAAAGGAATTTTTTTGATTTTTTGAATATAAAAAAAAACAACATGAATCCAATACACTGAATGCATTTTAAAATGTAAACAGCAAGAGAACAAATTTAGAAAATTGAATTCTTTGTAACTAAAACAATTTTTAATGAAAAACAAAACAAAACACTAACTAACTATATATTTGAACTGTTATTTTAGAAATGGAAAAAATGTTAATAAACCTTAATTAAGTTTTAAAAGGGAAATCCATTATTTGTATATGAGTCTTAAAAATAATTTTTTAATAAAAAAAAATTCCAATCAGCACATTTTTAAAGGGAACTCAACACTATTATACTTTTTCAAATAAGTATTATAAAAAAAAGAAAGAACTGTACATGCAATAACTTTCAATGCTAAAAGTGAAAACATTTAATATACAAATTTATTTCCCCCTAAGATGGTTTGTTAAACATTTTCTATCACAGACCACAAACATGAAAAGGAGTAATATTACAAGTAGGAAAGTTATCACAAATTCTCCCCCTATAAAATGTGAGTAATTTTTACGACAGACTGGGAAAAAAACAAAGCAAAGGGGGTGTCTTCCATTCCCTTGGAAAAAAAGCTTTTTAGACTCAGGCTGCATCCATAAATATATGAACTCTCCAGCTAATCATTCCAGTCATTTTATGAACAAAAAAAATTCCCGTAAAATCTAATTAGTTTCCAAAATATTTTTAAAGATTACAAATTAATGGTGTTTTAACTTTTTGGGTGTCATAAAACAGATAAGATGATAGCCAGAATGTTGATAAACAATTTGATTTTTTTTTCAACAGCTTTGTCTTCCAGGATAAATATTACAAGAAAGTTCCCCATTCACACAAGAACTTGATGCAAAATGTACACAAAAAACAATTTTCTAATTTTTTAATTAACTGAAGAGGTTAAGGAAGTGTGATTTCCAATTTGGTTTTTTTTCAGCCTTTTCAAGAAAAGAAGGTACTGGGGGTTAAATAAAAATTTTTAATAAATAGTTAAAGGTAGTGTGCATGTGTGGTTGTTTTGTAAGTATCATTTAACTTGTGAACAGATAGAATGAGCTTAAGTAATAATGAAGCAAATAAAATGCAAAAGAACTTTCATTTATAGATAAACCATTACAGCCCACACATTACAGTTTCACCATACAATCTTAGTTTTTATCCAAAAAAATACCAGGTACAATTTTTTTTGGGGAAAAAAGTTGAAAAATTTAAAAGAAATCCCAGAAAAAAAATCAAATATTAACACAAAAATTTGGGGAACATTAAAAATCAAAATTGTTAACAAAATGCCATTAATTTTTTAAATTTTATACTGGGCAAGCCATTCCTTGGGACTGTCTTCATTTTAGAGTTGCATTTATACTTATTTGAAGAAAGATTGAGAAATTGGGCAAAATTTCCTTATAGGAGTTAAAAAAGTTAAATTTATATCTTGGGAAGATGTTAATTGCAAGGGTTTCAGATTAAAAGGTTCTAAAAGAATTTAAAAAACCAAATTCCAATTTTTTTTTTCCCAACCATTGATTACACCAAAAAATGACGCCACCCAAATTAACTTTTTTAAATTTGCAATTTAAAAGCAAATCTAATGTTTTAAAGCACTGGGAAAAATGTCAGTCTGGTAATTGTCACTTAAACCCAAGAATAAACAGGATATAAATCTTAGGATAGAGCAGATGATACATATTATTAATGTAATTTTAAAACTGTCATTGGCATGGACACTAACTTCGATAGTGTGCTTGTAATTTCGGGTTTAACATAAAAAAAAGGGGAATCAAGCCACTTTTCTAAAAAATTTTTTACTGCATGTTCATAATCATGAATTTTCACCTTTTGTCATCAGATAACTTTAAAAAATTCTATATGCAAGGAGAATTTGTCTTAGTAACAATAGATTTTTTTAAAAATTATGCCCCCCAGTTTCAAAAAAACATTACATTTATGAGATCACCCTTATCAATTTTTTTGGGGTTGGCCAAAAACTGTGAATTTTTAAACAGGAACACCATAAAGAAAAACACCACCAAATCAGGCAGCAACATACAAAATTCAAGAATCTGGGTTCAAAAATTATTCATTAGAATTTTAAGATGATCTGAGAAATTGCCCATAACAAGATGCTAAAGGGAAAAAATTCCAAAAAATACAGAAATCATACAAAAAAAAGCACAAAAAAAATTTCCATGCACCCAATCCCATGTCCTTTCATTCAATATTGCAAAATTTAAAAATCTATGCCTTTACAATACTTTTAATAAAAAATACTGTATATAGTGTACATAAAAGACACATCCAACAAATTAGTTATATTAGAAACACCTAAGACTGTTAGGGGCTGCAATTTTCAAAACACATGAACTTGCCGGGAAAACTGCAAAATGTTTTTTAATTTTCACAATATTACCCTTTTTTTGTAATAATTTCCCGTTGCAATGAATTTTATCTGAACAGATAACATTCCCGTAATTTCATGAGAATATGAAAAAAACTTTCTGACTCACACACAACAGTAGAAAATTAAAAATAGTTTCCAACATTCATATACTCCAATTGAATTACAACATGAACAATTATGTATATGTGTTCTAGCTGAGTCATTTCAAAGTCCTTTGCAGGTCCAGCCTAATACATAGATTTCCCAAAGTGGGAAAGGTTGGGGGTCTTTTAAAAAATCCCATTTCTTTTCCAATTTGTGTGAATGCAATGTGGGCCAAAACAGTTTCTATTCCCATATTCTGCTTCATTTGTTGCCTCATTCTTTCTTTCAATTGAGCTATTCGGGTGACTTCGCCAGCACTCCCTTGGGAAACCCGCATCCCAAAAGTTGAGTACTTTTGCTTTTCCCTTTCCCAAATTTCCCTTTTTTATAATCCTGAGTAAGTCCAAAAGGGCCCAAAAGTGCCATCCCACTGTAAATTAAATTTAAAAATTTGAATAATTCCCTCATCATATTGTTTTTTTAAAAAGCATTTAATCATAGAATTAAATAAAAAATTACTGATGTGCTAACAAGTTCTTGCTTATATGGATGCTATGAAAATCTCGCACCAAGCTTTGTGGCCCTTTAAATCTGCTGCAATTTTTTCCCGTTAAAGCATCATAAACTGCAAAATAACATGATTTCACCCTTTTTTTTTTAACAAAGAATATTTATTGTTTCACAAAAAAAGGGGTATGAACAGGTGAAAACTTACTAAATACGCTCCCGCAGCAAATCCAGTTTGATATACCCTTTACCAGTAGTAAAGGCAGGAGAGAAATGACAACCCCCCAAGAGTTTGAAGAATTTAATTCCCCGGGATGTCATCACAGAGGGATCTCCGCCCAAAGGCTTTTGGGTTGGCAACGAATTTTAAAGAAAAAATAACAAAAAAAATCTCACTACATATACAGGTCAATATAGACATTAAAAAAAGGGGTAAGACAAAGTGTTTATGCACCCAGAGAAATCAGGAAGGACAAACAGTTTATGGGAAGGGGCACAAGTTTTCAAAGTCATGTGTGGTTCCCCCCCAAATCCTGAACTACTGTTTTGGCCCTGTTACGTAAAATCAGACACTTTCAGTTTTCCCCAACAAATGTTTTAGAAATTGGGTTCTTCACCCCTTCCCCACACACACATATATACACAGGAGAGTTTTCTTTATGTCTTTAGAGAATCCCCCTTTCATTATTACCAGATGTCAGCAAATATTAAATTTCTTTTTTGGGAACTAAAAATTTTGCTACCTGATTGTATTAAAAATGTATTATATAATAATATTATTTAGTTACTGAAATCAAGATATTCCAGTACTTTGCAGGTATTCCGGGGAGGTTATGTTACTCCATATTTCTTTAAGGGCAGTATATGATGAATCATAATGTATTTGTTTTCATTGCCACCAAAAACTCTTTATATTAATACCACCCATAGCCTTGGCATTGCCAAATTTTTTGTTTTATACTTTAAATTCATATCTACGAAACTATATTTTAAAATACTACTAAAAAAAAAATTTTATTTAAATTTAGTATTATCCCAATTTACGGGCTCATCAACATAAATTTTTTTATTAAAATATGATTTAAAAATAGGTAAATAATTATTTTTTCCGGGATCAGATATTACCTACAAGTTATTTTAAATCAAATTTGAATCATTTTAAACAATAAATAATGCCCCATGAATTTTTTCAAATAATCCAATTATAGACACTGTAAAATTAAACTAAAAACACTTTCTGTTTTGATAGTTTTAGTTTTAAAGGAGGTTTAGAAAGTTACAACCCGCAAAATAAAGGTAATTTTTTTCAATCAGCATTCAAAACATTTATACTACTAATTTTGAATCTAAATCAAAATGGAAAACTGGAAGTTTGGTTACGAAAAAGGGGCAATGATTTATTTGATACCAGGAAAAGGGAAAAAAAAAACCCCCGAAATAGTTTTGTTTTTGATAAAAAAAAAAAAGGGTTAATTGGGGTTTTCTGCAATTTCATACCAGATGTTAAAACTACTTTTTATACTCAAAATGCCCCAAAAAGGGCCCCTGTTTTTGACATTATGCAATGAGGAAAGAGATTTCTTTATTATTACTTTAACATATGTAATGAGAAACATGAGTATAGAGAAAGGTTTTTAATGCCAATGGAATATGAATTTCGAGATTTCTAACTTTTGGGGTCCCCCGGGGGACCAAAAATTGTTTTTTCTTTCTCCCCCCCCCTTTTTTCTTTTCTTTTCATTCAATACGCCAGTGAAACACCTTTAAACCCTACATATGATTTTTTTAAAAAAGATCGCCCTGATCAATGTCTTTTTTACACTGCAATTTTGAAAATCGTTTTTTTAAAAATTTTGGGGGACTTTTTATGAAGCCCTGGGAAAATTTTTCAAAAATTTTTCAAAAATGGCTTCCTATTTTTTTTTAATTTTTTCCAGTAAAAAAAATTTTTTAAAAAGGGGGCGGAGGTCTAATTTTTACTGTTAACCTGAATTTTTTAAAACTGAAAAGAATTTTTTTAGTATTTCCAAGAACTAACAAAAATTGGAAAACCGGGTTTTTTTTTTCAAATGAAATTTGTTGCTCATAATTAGTAGTTTCATTAAGGTCATGTACAGTTTTTTGGGAAAATAGTAGTAGGTTTTGTGTAATTTTCGATACAAAAGCTCAATTTAAAAATAACAAAATACAAGATTTTCTCAAAAAAATCACCAATTTTCCTTTAAACTTTTGGTAGGGATAGTTAAAATTTTATGTTTAAAAGCCATTTTATTCTTTTTGTTTTTTCAAAAGAACAAAAAAGAAATTTTTTTTACTTGCTTCCCATATTGTTAATATTTGCATTTTGTGGGGAAATTGTTCCCTTATTGCATTTAAGCCTAACTGTCTGACTTATTTTATTATAGGCAAACTGTAATAGTTTGATCTTTGCATAGTAAAATTTTATGATCGGGGGAAGTGATGTTAGGATTAGAATACAAATGTGGTAATGAAAAGTGTCTTAGATTTATGATAAAAATATTGGTTACATCTCATGAAATGGACTATTGACTTTAATTGTAGAAATTGGGAGCCAAAAATCTTAAAAGATGATAGAAGACCATAGAAGTTTAAACAGAGAAAAATATTATGGAAAAATTTTAAACCTTTTTTTTTTTACTACAGTATCAGAGGTTGTAATTTTGTTTCTTCTGTTTTTAAGGGTGTCAGTAATTATAATATAAATGTACTGATAACATGGCATTTTAAAGAACCTTTTCTACTACTATTTATTGTGTCAGACGAAAACATTCTTTCCTTTTTGCCTTGTTTGGGGTTGAGTTGAACGGACATTTACAATAAATATTTTCCCCTCCATAGCATATTGAATATAAAATTTAGGGGTAGATAAAGAAGTATAAAAAATGTTAATAAAGAAAGAAAAAATACATAATATGGTTTTGGGCAGACTCCAGAGTCCAGTAGACCTACTTGGCACAATGGTCGGGTGAGTGATGAAATGTTAACAAGGGGGAACATTTTTATGCTTAAATTTTTTAGCGCTGGTTTCAAAAAAAAAAGAGCAATCAGAATGGGGCAATTTCTTTAAAAAAAATTTTTTTATGACTTCTGGATGATGCTCAGTTTGTAAACCCGATGGGAATGCCAAAGGCAGTGTTCTGAAGAATTTTTTTGAACATACAGACCTTAAACTGAAGTATCCTTCAAATAAAATAAATTTCCCGCCCACGAGCGGTACTTGATAGCTTTGGGATTTTTGCTAAGGGGCATTTGTGATGGCATTTGTCGGTGATTGCAATTTTTTTTCTTTCTTTTTTTTTTCCCTTTCCCCCCCTTCCAAATTCCTGGTTTTTAAGGGTTCCAGGTCCGCTTTGGGCACCCTGTACATGTAACAAAGTTACAATAGGTATTACATTATTTGTTTAAATGGTTTTGAAGAAGAGGACGGTTATTTGAGTAAAGGAATAAAATATTTTAATATTCCCAAACCTTGGATAAGTGGTTTTTTTTTATTTAGGTTCATTTACCTAAACCCAGTTTGCCTTTTTTCCCCATTTGTCTTCGGGGAGACTCCTGATCCACTGCGAACCTTTTTAAAAAAGTGAGGGAACAACTGTACATCTACCTACTTTGATTAAATTTATTACAACAGTTTTGTTTCCATAAGTGGGCCCGCACTCAAAAAAGAAATTTTGTAAAAATCCTATTTTTCGCTAAATTTTAGGGTAATAAAAAAATGTAAAACGAGGAAAAATTTTTCTTTTCACAGATTTTATTCTAAAACACGTGTAATTCTAAAAATAACCAAAAAATTTTAAAAATTCATTTGAAAAGAAAAATTTAAAGGGGTTAGGGGGGTGCTAAAATAACCAATTTTTTTTCCGTACTTTCAAGCAAAATTACGTGGGAAAAATACTAAAATTTTGAAGAATTTGGGTGACCTTATTTCAAAAAACTATTTTTTTTAAACCCGGGACCTAAAAGGTATTGAAAATCGGGTAAAAAAACCCTATAATACCGGATTTTTCCATACCTTTTTTAAATACCTTTTTTTCATTTATACCAAAAACCCCTTTATAGGACGCCTATACCGGGATGGACGCCCATAGTTGCTATACCCCCATTTTAACCCTATTTTAATGAAGAAATATAGCTTTCCCTCCATACATGTTGACAAAATAGATTGCTTTTTAAATTTAAAAATATCTCCCAAAAAGTTTATTAATCAAATATCATTTACAACTGATATTTATTGTTTAAATTATTATTTTGTTTTAATACACATATTTTTTGTTATATAATGTGTATATATGTTTATATATATATATATATATATATATATATATTTAAAAAAACTGTTTACGTTTTAACGTTGTATGGTTTTAAAAAACCCCCCTTAATTTAAAAAATTTGGGAAAAATTGAAATATGAAATAATAATTATTGGTTTTATTTAAGAGAACCTTTTTAGTGTCCTTCATCGAAAACCATTCCCATCTGACCTGAGAGAAACCAAATCTGTCTTTTTTTTCGTGACAAGAGGGCTGTCAAAGTGATGCGCCGGGTCGAGGGGGTAGGGACCGCTTTTTTTCCCCCCCCGAACCCCCCCTTCCCGGGGAACTGAGGAAGCGGGACACCTTTTAGATAATCAAACGCCAGGGGCCAGGGCCCCGTTTTTTTTTTTGTTAAAAAAGATTTCCTTTTTTCTTCATTTCACAATTAAATCTTAATTATACAAAAAATAGGGGTAAAATAAATGTTATTTTCCCAGTTTATATTAAGGGGGTTTTAAAATATTTTTACATTAACTGCAAAAATTGAGAAATTTGTAATACAAGAAATTATTATGTTATTAAATTTTTATTATTATTATTATTATTATTATTATTAATTTTTATTATTATTATTATTATTACTTTATTACTATTATTATTAGCTATTAACATTGCATTTGGGGAAGGGTTCCTTTACCCCGGGAGCTTACATTGTAAAATGCATCTGGGGGAGCCCACTGGGAAAAGTGTTTCTTCCTTAATAAGAAATATATACTAAAATTATTAATTAATAAAAAAAAGTTTTTAAAAATTAAATTTTTAATTTTCAATTAAAATTAATATTTTAAATTTAATTAAATTTATAAATTAAAAACAAAAAGATAAATTAATTTAAAAAATTTAATTTCAAAAATTTAAAATTTAATTAGTATTAATTTTTTTAAAATATTTATTAAAATTAATTAATATCAAAATACTATTAATATTTTTCTTTAAAGAAATTTTTAAATTTCATTTGGGGGTAAATTTAAAAATCCTTCAATCATTAATTTTAATTAAAATAACGCATCTGTTTCTCGCGTAAGAATTTGAAATGTCTATTACGCTCAAGTCAATTTTTAATATTGTTTTAGTTATACTATGGTGCAGAAAAGGAAAACCCCAAATGAAAAAAATTTTTTTCGAAAAGTTAGTGATACGATCAAATTTAACAAATAATCGGATTTTTTGGGTAAAACAAAATTTCAAGAAGGAAGTTTGGTATGCGGGGAAGACTCATTTTTTGGGAAAAAAGACATGTTTCTCCCATTTTTTTTTCGCTAGAAAGGACAAGATTTATAAGGAGAAATTGATAAATTTTTAACACTTATCACGCGGTCGCCGCCCTGCGCCCGGGCGTGAGGTCCAAGGTCAGCGGAGTTTTGTGTTTACCCGAAAGACCGTTTGGTCCCTCTCCGCCTGACCACATAACCGAATTTTCCCCGTCAACGGCAGAACTCGACCTAGCTATAATAAGGTCGAAAACCACCCGGGGCTAACCCTAGGGGGCCCCCGGGCAGAAACTCAGCCGGGGGGTAGTTGTTTCCCCTGGGGTCATCTCAGCGAAAATATCACAATGAATTTCCCCAAAAACCCGTATGATTCTACTGAAAAAACCGGATTTTTTTGGGAAAAAACCGGATTTTTATGAGAGAATACCGGATTTTGATGAGAGAAACCGCATAATACCTTTTAAAAAGAGGTATTTTACCGTATAGACGTTTTTATAGGGGAATACCCTAAAATAAGGGATTTGACGCCTTATACCGGGATTTTTAAAAGGGATTTTGGGAAAAAAGGTATAATAGGAGGTAAAGGTTTTTTATACCGATAAATACCTTTACCGCATTTTTTCGGGATTCGTCCCCGTTTTTAAAAAACAGATTTCATTAAGGGAAAAAATTTTTTCTTCATAATTTTGGTAGGGAAAATGTTTTAAAAAAGTTTGAACTTTTTTCAATTTTCCCAAAAACAGTTGTTTTTTAAATTTTAAAAAGCCCACCGGGGTTCATTTAAGAACCCCAAAAAATTTCAATATTGGTTTTAAATTCCCGGGGCCGTGGTTTATCAGCCAGATCGGTAGAGGGGAAAAACAATTTCGGAAAAATTTTACCAGTGTGAAAAAATAAGACTTTCCCCCCAAAAATTCCCGCTTTTTTCTGCAGCATTACATACAATTTTTTTGTACTGCATAAGCGGAAGCCCGGGAAAGTAAAAAAGACAGCAACTGACTTTATCACTGGTGACAAACTAACTCAACACACGCACAGGGAAAAAAACATCGGGGGATAGTCCTGGAAAAATTACTTTAACCAACCAATTTTGAACATTCACCAAGATACACCCGAAATTTTTAAATGGCAAAACATTACATTTGTATCCCCACCACCCCTTCCCGAAACTAACACAGTCATTGTTGACTTTTCTTTCAGAATGTCTGTCTAAATTAGGAGTCCTACCATGCAAAAATTTCAATATCGGGGTTTTGATACACAGTAGGACTTCACAAAATCGAGGAAAACATAAAATCATGGAAACATAAAATCGAGGAAAAAATTTTACATATGGATATTTATATATGGATGTTTCTTGGGACTTCATTTATGTCGTAAATTCCAGGAAAACGGAAAAACAAAATTTTTACTGTATTTGTTTTTTGTATTCAATCCCTATTAGACCCTTCCTGACGTTAAAATTAAGTGAAATGGAATTAAGATACTAGAATACACATGACATGAAAAAGCATAAGTAAACTGCAGAAACTGCTGTATTGATAATTTTTTCCAAAAAAATTGTCAAAGGTACAATCTACACATTTGTAGGCTTGGGGAAAACAGAGTTGGGAAACAACTTACGCTTTTTTGGATTTCTGCCAACGATAGTCCCAGTTTTGATCAGCAACAGCACGACGAGTGTTATTCTGTGCAGAAAAGACCAGAAAAAACACGAAAATCCCAAAGTTTAATGCCTGATCCTTGCAATTTGAGATAAGGTGGGCACCATCTCCAAGGCAGGGGTCAATGGGTAATTTCCCCCCATTTACCAGCTAGTATTCCAACAGGTTTGGGGGGGATTCTGAAAGAGTTCCCGGGTCCCATACCTGAAACGAAAAACCATCAAAACAGATTACAACCTGTATAATGTTCAATCAAAGATATGTAATGAATTTAAAAGTATAATAAATTGCTGTAACAATACCTTTCAGAGGCCATCATCACCACCACTATACAAAAAATTTTTGAAGGGTTGTCTGCAAATGTTTCAGATTTACATCATATCATGTCCATCAATCTGTAACAAAAAAAAGAAATTTTTTTTGTTGTTGGGTTCAATATGATTGATGTGATAATATTGTCATAATATTTATTACAAGGCAAAAAAAAACCTCAAACACTATTTTACCTTTTTTAAATTTTTCAATTACAGGAGAAAATTATATTGCAAATTGTGATTAAGTTTCACAGCAAAATTTTCAGGATTCTTTTTTGCTATTTGCCCTTCCACAAAAAAAAATTTAAACCAAATTTTTGGGAAAAACACATTTCATTTTTCTTTTTTTCCTTTTAGCCTTTCAAACTAAGATGACTAATAATTCCATTATCATCTCTGACTAACTAGTTGTTTTGTAATTGTTTTTTTAAAATTTTATTTGGTCTAGATTGCAGTCTGTCAATATTTTCTTTTTTCAGGGTGCCCTTATTTCTCCTGCATGAATGATATTGAAAAAAATAAGCATACTATCATCCATGGTGAAGATTTAGAGTATGTTTAGCATGCAGTGTAGACAGAACTTGTGGGGGAAGAAGGGCGCAATACACATCTAGTACCAGAATTTATGACGAAAGAAAAGCAAAATGCACATCTGGTAGGAATTTTTTGTTCATCACATTTCCACCATTGCATGGAAGTGTGGGTATGTGATGTAGTATGTAAGTGGTGTGATTTTGCGTGGTGGAGAGTGGTGAGAGAGTGGTGTGGTGAGTAGGGGTGTGGTGAGTAGTGTGTGGGGGGTGAGTGGTGAGTGGGGAGTGGTGTGTGTGTGTGAGCGCAGAAAAGCATTTACATGACTTGTTTGATTGCTGTAGTGTGGGGGGTGTGTGTGTTGGAAATGGCATTTACGGATGTGTGGGTGTGATGATGTGGTGAGAGAAACATCCCCTTTTGGCTGACCCCCCCTGCATGATGGATTTCCCAAAGACATCTACAAACTCTTTGGTCATTCATTTCAAGATGAGGCAGAGGGCACCTGCCATGCTGTTGGGAAAAAGTCAGCCGATTGTTCTGGGGTTTCCCAAATTTGGGTTTAAAAAGTTATGCAATGCTCCAGTTACCGATGTATTACATTTCTTTTTTTGCCCTGTAAAATATTATTAGTATTATCAATTTTATGACCCCGTGTGTTTTACTAGAGAAATTTTTTTATTGTGGCATGATAAAAATGATTTTTACTTGCCCCCTATATGTCATTAAGTTTTCACTGTTTTTGACTAAAAAAAAAATAAACAGACTTTACCAAGGGGACTACAAAACCCCATACTTTCTCCCCTTATTTGTAACTTTCTGCAATTTGTAAAATTCAGAGGGGCTAGAAATTGGGCTTACTGTCTGTTTACTGGAGTTTTTTTTTGTACAAGAAAAAAATGGAGCCACTTTTGAGACTTTTTTAAAACATCTTAATTTCAGAAAAAATTTCATGAAAACTACTTTTTTTTTAAAAAAAATACGCAAACAAATCAAATGGCAAAACATCAGTAGGTTATCAACATTAGCGCCCAAAAACCCTTCGGGCCATTTTTCCAAAACTGACACTTCCAATTGTTCTGAAAAGACTGGTTCTGATTTTTAAACCAGATATTTTGATTCTGGGGTTACTTCCACACAAAGCCCCAATATTTTTCAAAATGTTCTCAAAAATTTTCCTAATACACAGATAGCATACAGTACATTAAAAAGCTGCAGGTCTCAATATCGTTAAAATCTTTCATTTACTAAAAATTTCAAAAGTTCAAAAAAAGTTTCCAAAAAAATAATGTAGAAAAATTATTTCCGAATGATATCTTTTTTTGCAAAGATAGATCTTGGGAAAAAAGGACATGTGCAATTTTAAACAAATATTATCCTAAAAGCAGCTCCAATTTTTTTTTTAAATTTTTTACTTATGTCCAAAGGAAATAAAAATTGTGTTTGGGCTTGTTTTAATCGAACCATGTTTTGGGAAAAATTTCAAGAAAATAAAATGCAAAAGTACAACATTGAAGATTTATGTCTGAAAAAAAACTTTAAAGAAAAATCATGCAAAAATTTTTAAATTTCCCGAATTTTTGGGTTAAAGTTAATGCAATTTATAATTACAAGAAATTGGGAGTATAGAAACTATTATGACAGAATATGAGGTGAAAAAATTTACCCCCTAATTTTTGATGTTTTAACTGTGCGAGTATTTAATTTTTTTAAATTTGGTCCAAAAGATGATTTTTTAGGGGGTGGTGGGCTGTGGAGGTGTTTGGGATTGCTTCACCAGTTACTAGACTTATGGGTCACTACTGAAAGGTCATATTATGTTAGGTAAACCTTCAATTTTCAACACGCCCCTAATGGTCACCAAAATCTATTTTCTGCAGCAAAAAAACATAGTTTCTCATTTTTCTATACACTATAGTTTTTAATTACCAACCTCAATAATGATTCCTCCAACCCTTTAAACATTAAGAAACAATTATCTTCCTTTCATGAAAAGTAAATTTTTTTAAAATCACTGATGTCAGAATTTTAAGTATGTTTCACCATGCTTTTTTGATTTGATCAACCCCCTTTAGACTATTATTATCACCACCACCACCATTGTACTAAATGTTTCCAAAGGTGTGAAGATACATTTATTTAAACTAGAAGCAAAGAAACAATCTCAGCATTTGTTCAGAACCGCCGGAAAACATTTAAAAACCCCTTGATTTAGACAATCTGAATTTCTTCAACCCCAAATTTTTCAAACCAGCCCATTTAAACAATTTCAAAGATATTCAGCCCAATCTGGTCACCCCTTTTTGATAAAAAATTCCCAAAATTTTGCTAGTACTTGGGACATCATGTGACTTACAAAAATCTGCAATTTTTTTTTTTTCACTTCCTTTTCCCCCCTTTTATTATTTTTGTTGTTATTATTATTGCTATTTTTATTGTTATTGTTGTTGTTTTTTATCTCCTTTATCTTATCACTGCAATTTCTAAAAATATCGCCCATATATTGGTTATATTTTTTTTTTCATCTTAAAAAGCAGTTCAAATAAATAGAATTAGTTTAAACCTTCCCCAGTAAGCATTTACAATTAAAAAAACATATAGTAGAAGGGTTTTTCCCCACCTCAAAGCACGTTTTGCATTCCCCATCATAAAATACAAGAACCCATCATTGGCCCCCCTCCAAGAATTTCCCCTTTCCCTCGGAAGAAAATACTAGTGAGAAGACACAAAACGCCGCCCCCGTGGGGCACAAGGGGGAAAAGGGGTTTGCTATCACTGTCACCAAAAGTCGACAGAGATGTACCAAAACAAAAATCATTGTTCAAAAAGGGGGGAGTTAGGGTGAAGAAAAAACTGCAGGAAGAATTTTTTCCCTATTTTACTATTTTTGTGTCATTGATAAGATGGTTTTCAAAAACTGACCCCGACAAAAAAAACCCCATGGGAAAAAACAATGTTTGAGACTCCAGGGGAAAGGAACAATAGAAAAGTCCCTTGTTTGTCAAAATAAAATATTTTTTTAATGCCTAATCACAAAGATAGGATGAATAGTGGCAGCTAGAGTAAATATAGATGAAGGATACCATTTATATTGATAAAAAAATGATTTTGTGCAGGGGGAAATTGCAAGATGGCAGAAAAATTTAATAGATTTTTTTTTTTTTGCTTCAAAAAACAATTTCAATTAGGAAAGATTTGATTGACGATATAATTTTTTTTAAAACCCCCCATTTTAATATATATTCTGTAATTGCTTGTTGATCTTGGGGAAGATCACCCTATAAAGGAAAAGGGAAAAGACAGAAAAAATGAGAAACACTTTGTATTTGGGATGGGTTGATGAAAATAACGGGGGTGCAGTTTTAACAATGCTTAAGGAATGCTAATAAATATAGATAGACCGGGGATAAAAAAAAGTGACAATGTGGGGGACATGACCCCACAAATAAGTCAAAAAACCAATGATGATGGGATGATTAATTACTTTTTAAATAATTTAAAGAAGTCTTTAATGTTTCCCTGTTACAAGTGACAGCCAATCATGGTAAGAATGGGTACATAGCACAGAATTTGACATTAAACAAAATAAAAAAAATTGCAAAAAAACAGAACATGAATGCAAAAAAAAATTTTTTTGAAAAGGGAAAAGCTTTGACAACACTAGTGGTGCCACAACAGCAAATTCCTTTCTCCGATTTTTTTTTGGGAACTGTTTGGGAATATTATAATACCTTTTTAATTCACTAACACTTCAGCCATCACTTGAAAAAATTTCTCAAATGGACAACATGAGAAAAAAATGTTTTTTTCTGTAGTTCAATTATTCAAATTTGGGTTTTAAAAAAAACTGGGTTTTTTTTGCACCTGAACTGAGTGCCATTTTTTCTTTTTTTCGGTGCCCCATTCTTTCAAAAAAAGTTTAAGAAAAGAAAAAACAAAAAATTTACACAGGCTGGGGATTCACAGCCAAGCACTGCAAGTGAGAAACCTGCAAGCAGCCTTTGCCATCATAGATAATGTAATTTTTATTGGGTCATAAGTTATAATAAAAGGGAAAAAGATTTCCATGTAAATACACATTTTTTTAAAGGGAAATAGATACCCCATTAATTATCTTTTTTAGTTTACAAGATATTTGAATGAATTAGAATTATTTTTTTTTTACATATTTTGATAATTACATATTTTTTCGGGTTTTTCCATTTTGACACATTTCATAGATATTTCCCACATTTTAATACATTTATACGGAAAAAGGAAAAAGTCGAAGAGCGGGGGTTTCAAACTTTTACAGAATCATCTTTCTTATAAATAAAAGTAATGATGTTTCATTTCTATTACCACCATACATGCGCCTATGAATTGTGAAACTTACTAATATTACAACAATATTTTTACAAAGATACTAATCAAATGTTTCCCAAAACCTAATATTAAAGAATACTTTGTATTAACAAAGAAATTTTAAATGTTTTCAGTTGGGGGATTAATGAAAAAGTTAAAAAAAAAAAAACTGAACTTAGCAATTTTCAAAATTTTCCCGAGGTGTTAATGAAAATAGAACCCCCTCTATATTATTAAAAGATATATTTGAGCAAAAAAATAAAAGAAAAAAAATTTGGGGTAATTTTTTTCAAAACTTCATAACATTTTTTATTAAAAGATAAAGATCATGGCGCAAAACCAGCAGACGGGGGATGGTCTGGCGCGCCGGGAAGGAGGGTCGGGGCCGGGGTCGGGTCGGGTCGGGCCGGCCGGCCGGTCGGGGCCGGCCCGGGGCCGGGGCGGGGTCGGTCGGGTCGGGGTCGGGTCGGGCCCGGCCGGGGCCGGGGTCGGGGCGGGTCGGGCCCGGGGCGGGCCCGGGGCGGGGCCCGGGTGGGGCGGGCCCGGGCCGGGGCGGGCCCGGGGCGGGTCGGGCCGGCCGGGCCGGGCCCGGGGCGGGCCCGGGGCGGGGCCGGGTCGGGGCGGGCCGGGCCGGGGCGGGTCGGGGCCCGGGGCGGGTCGGGGCGGTCGGGCGGGCGGGCCCGGGGCCGGGGCGGGTCGGGGCGGGTCGGGTCGGGCCGGCCGGGGCGGGCCGGGCCCCGGGGCGGGGCGGGGCCGGGGCGGCCCGGGCCGGGGCTCGGGTCCCCGGGCCGGGGCTGGGGCGGGGCGGGTCGGGAGGAGAGAAGAGCAGGGCAGGGGGGGGTGGGCAAAGTGAGTAATGGGGGTGGGGAGGTTGGATTGCAAGCAGGGAATTGGGGGGCAGAAAAGGGAGGGGGAAAGGGAGTGCAGGGAAGTGCAGGGGGGGGGGGAAAAGGAAGGGGGAAAGGGAGGGGGCGGTAAAAGGGGGGGGCAGTGGAGGGGGAAATGTAGGGGGGGGGCAGGGGGGGAAGGGGGGGGGAAGTGCAGTGAGGGGAAGTGTGTGGGGGGAAATGCAGTGGGGGGAAATGTAGGCAGGGGGAAAGGGAGTGGGGGCAGTCGGTGCAGGATGAGAAACGGGAGCTGGATGGGTTGAATGGATCAGGGTGACATCAGTCAGAACAGGGAATGGAGGGTGCAGAGCAGGTCAGGGTAGTTTGGGGAGGACAGGACACTGGGTAGGGAATGCAAATACGAAAAAATTAACCTTTTTTGTCTAAAAGAAGATTATTTTAAAAACACTGGTTATATCAACTAGTACTTAATAAAAACTTAATACTTACAACATTCTGACCAACTTGAATACACAAGGTGAGTGCCATCAGGACTGAACGCTGTATCCAAAATGCTCCATCCAACATCACGAGCCCGTATAGTTTTGCCAAGTCTAAACTTTCCATCATTAGTGTGATAAAGTCGCAAATTTCGATCTAAAAAAATTATTGAGGTGATACTCGCTCTCTTGTAATTCAATCAAATATACAAAAGATGAGATGATCAAGTACTTACCTTGACAAGCACTCAGGAAATGATTCCCATCCCTTGAGTAAGTGCCCAAAAAACTTTGTTTGATAATGGCAGCCAATTTTTAAAATTAGGGGGGTAGCTTTTGTTAACGGCAAAAGACTCCAAAGGAGAAACCTGGTCTCCCAAACATTCCACGCTAGAAAAATAATTAATCAGTTATAAACCCATATAACAATAAAAGACTTGTGTGTATTAATTAACAACTTACTTCGCGTTCTGAGATCATCGCTGCAACAGAATTGGGCCGCTCTTCCCCTTTTTTGTGTATTAAACCACATGTTTGTTTGGTTTAAAGTTTTTTTACTTTTTTACAACAGGGAGAGAAAAGTGTGATAATCAAACAAATATCAAAAATGTGTTCCCCCAAAAAAAAAAAATTTTAAAAAATAAATAAATTTTTAAAAATCCATCTCAAAAATACCAAACAAGGTTTTCCAATAAATAAGTCAGATGCCGATGTTTATACTAAGAAGTTGTGATGACTTGTACTTAGATTGCACAACCCCCAAATAATCATAAAATACTCTTTATTGTTCGAAACAGATATTTTCAATTTAATGTCACTCAGTGATCAAGATACTGCAACAATATTGATATATGAAGTTATTTTCAAATAAAACAGTGCCAGTTTTAATTTTCTGGCATCCATGGCAAGCAACACACCGAAAGCCCACACTCTTATTGGGGTGCTGTAAAGGGAAATACCATGGTTTAACACTCAGTACTAAGAAAAGGTTATTTATTAAACCAGTTTAAGTATACTTTATTGAAGAAAAACATTTTGCTTCCTTTTCATTCATGAAAGTGTGGAAATTTTGGGTTTTACCCTTTTCAACGTTCCTTGGGAATCTAAAACCCCCTCTGTGTAACTAATTTAAGTTATGACTAGGGGCCCCCATTTCTATGCAGTGAAAATGCCTAAAATATGCTAAATGCAAAATATATGTAGAAAATACTTTTTTAAAATCATTTTATTTTTTAATTTCTCTTAATTAACCATGCTTTGGAACGCTGTCATTTCTTGTCCTAATACTTGGAAATGAGAAGGAGATTTTTAGAAAAAAGTACATAAATTCATTGAACAAAGAACATTTTATTTTTAGGTAAAAAATTATTAAAATTTTAGGTGATTACAAGATACATTTCTAAATTTGTCAATGAGAAACGGGTTTGTCTGTTTGTTAAGATATTTTTCCGGGCCCGTTAGGCATGCTGAGACCCGTTAGGCATGCTGTATTACTATCATCTGACAATAGAGTGGATCTTTCTTTGGTTCGTAGGCCCTCTTGACCAGCTACTGACAACCAGCGAATATTGTGTGGTGATGTCCACACGTAAGCTCTTGGTTTCTGGAAAACGATTACAGACATAAAGAAACCACGGTCTATCATGGGTGTATATTTCAGTCGAGTCCGGACACAGAGACGACCCTCGCCCGAAATTCAATCTTACCATCGGTCGCGCACGTGATATAAGCGAACTACACCATATCTATATCCCTTTTGGGAAAAATTTTTAGGTTTAAAAAGGGTATCCAACCCCCTTTTTGGGGTTTGAGCTGTTTTCCATGAACCACGATAACTATAAATCATAATTTACCAATTTCAAGAAGTTGGAATTTAATAAATCATTTTCTCCCCTATGAAAAACACTCGCTGAAAATGCAGAAATATGCAGTAACCCTAAAATATTACAAAATAAAATTTTGTCAGGGAAAACTCAAAATTTACGGATCTGTAAAAAATAGGGGATCGTTTTCCATGTTAAAAAAAAAGCATTCAAATCCCGAGTTCTCGTCAGACCGAAAAGGTATTGAACACACCTGTAAAATACCGGTATTTTTCATACCACTATCAAATACCTTTGTTCATTTATAACGGTAAAATACCTTCACAGGACGTCTATACCGGTGACGTCCAAAAAGGTTATACCGGTATTTTCAATAGGAATAATGTCGCTCACGCCATCCACTAAGAGAAAAAAATTCCCTTTCCAAAATTTTCGAAATGCTCATTAATTAAAAAAATTGATCATGAACGCCCTTAAAACACTCGCTCACTATTTCGCGCAAAACACTCGCCCCCTACCCCTCCCCACACTCGCAGACTCTCTGTCTTGCCCTCTCTCTCTCTCTCTCTCTCTCTCTTCTTTTCTCTTCTCTTTTCTTTTCTCTCTTTCTCTTTCCCCACACACACCCTCTCTATTTTTTTCCCCCTTTCCCCCCTCACAAAATTAAATTTACAAACATTCATCAGAATGTTTGCTAGGGTCAACGGTCAAACATCCGTCGTTCACGTTTCAAACGTCCACACTGCGAAAAGAAATTGATAGCCTGGAGTGTGTTGAGTACTTTTATCCTCTGTCTGAGCGAAATCTAAGGATTGGGCCGAACCGGAGACGTCCGTGGGTGAAAACGCTGACCTCCGGAAACAGGGCCCACGCAACGGCGCGCCCTCGCAGCCCTGGGGAAAAGGGGAAAAGAACCGGGGGAATCCATCAGCAGCTTATCAACCGGTGTCAGATTTCTAGCGCATTCGCCCTTTCTCAACTGATGGCAAAGGATAGAATATCCGTTGGGGTTTAGTTCAAAGGGACAGGGGCAAGGTTCTTAGAAAAAAGTCAGTTGTAAGGGTATCGTAAAAATGTGGGTTTTTTTTAAGAAAAAAGAAAAAGAAACTTTGATACCGTGCCTTTTATGAATTTTTGTTACTCTGTTTTGACACTTTATTACACCATTATTGCGAATATTTTGTTTCTAAAGAGCAAAAGTGAAATATTTATTTATTTATTCTATATCAAGATAACATTTTCACGATCCCAGTTTGCAATAATTTTATTTGGATTACCCAATATCCACCTCCTGTTTCTGAACCCCCCATGTTTAAACCTTTTTTTCCCCCTCCCGTGCCCCCCGAAAATGGAAAACCTGCCGAAAAAAGGGCTGTTAATGGCGGCGCGGCGTTAAGAGCGGGCCGTTAAACTCAAAACAAAAGTCATTTTTTACCAAACCCCCCACGCCAATATTCTTTCTCACGAGGATTGTTAGTGACCCCCAAACGCGTTAACCAAGGGGTCACTAGTTCCGTGGCTATTTATTTCTTTTTTGGGTTTATCTTCCCCAGCCATGGGCGAGATCCCGGCCAAAAACCTTTCCGTCGGCTAGTGGGGTTTTCTCCAACAAGGTTCTCCGGGGGGCCCCTTCCCAGCCGGGACAAATCAACACCCGGCGGGGGGTTGAAGTGATGTACGTCAGGAAGTGGGGTGAATAGGACAATAAAAGGAAGGGAAAAATCGCGCGCGGGCCGGAAGAATTTGGGGCCGGCTGCTCCCGGGAAAGAGTTTTCCCTGGTCCGATCAACACCAGGGGAATGGCAAACAAGTACCCCAAAACGGGGCCCCTGGGCCGCTCGCGATGTTTCCCCTTTCCCCTTCTTTCCTATCCTACTTACAATTAATTTATACTTACGCGCTAAAAACCCCCCACAGACCGGTCGGGGGGCATAATTTTTCCCCCTTGGGGGGGGCCCCACTGGTGGGAGATACCTGGTTGAGGAAAACTCCGTTACCGGACGATAGGTCGGCAACGGATCATACCCTCGAAGGGGGAAGATCACCACCGTTTCCAGAGGAAAACGCATGCACTATACTTACGGGATTGATTGATTACATGACCTTAGCAGTTGACACGCCCGGTATCATTAATAATCAATCAATCATCAAGAGGAACAAACTCCTGGCTCTTGACTGCTTTCCTGACATAATAATGTGTGTAAAATAATGTATATTTAAGGACGAGGAATAAACACGGGGCGATCATGGCTCGTAAAAAAACCCCCCCCTTAGCCAAGTTATGATCGGAGAAACCATACAAAATACCGTTCAGAAAACCCGTCTATTATAATTCTTTTCCAGTCAACGGTAGAACTCGACCTAGCTAGAATATGGCTAGTGGCGAAAATATGCCACCGTCGTGGCTCGAACCCTAAAACCTCCTGGACTCTGCAGTGTCCATAGATGTTCCTCTGAACTATTGGGCCGGTAGAAAAAACAACGATTTTCCCCCAAAATACCTGTATGATTCTACTGAAATACCGGTATTTTCTCATTAAAATACCGACATTTTCATGAATAATAACCTTTAAATAGTATTTTACCGGCATAGACGTCAGATAAAGGTAAAAACCAAAAATACCGGTATTTCACGTTTATATCGATATTTTTTAAAAAGGATAATAGAGGTAAAGGTATTTCTATACCGGGGAGAAATACCTTTTTCCCTTTATTTCGGTATTCGGTCCTCGGTTCTAGTTATAACACAAGTGCCCCAAAAACCCCCATTAGACCGCACAGGCAGATTTTTTGGGGAACTACGATGAGTGATGATAACTAGGGCCGAATAATTATGCAACTCCGTATTTTCATAACGTAACTCTATCAAGTCGAACTAACGATACATTCACGTTTCATATCGGTTAGTGCAAAAACTTCGACTTCTTAGTACATATTTTTACATATTTTACCCGAAAGTAATATGTTTTAACATATTACTGATTTTTTTCATTTTTCTGCATTTTTTAAATTTATTTCTTCAGTTTTGTGTGTCTTTGTTAAAGAATCTCCCAGACAAACAATTCGATTATTAAAAAATTTTTTGCCCTCTTTTAAAAAGCCATATTGCCTCGGTTGAAATGAGTCTTTTCATTTATCCGGGAAAGGGATTGCAAAAAAGGCGACGACGCAATCAATAGCCTTTGGGGCGTTAGTTTTCAGCACGAGCATCCCAAAAAAGAACGAAGGGGTTTTTTTTTTGGAAAAAGATACGTTTAACAGGCGATATCGCGCACCCCACTACGCATCTTTTTAGGGTCTCCTACACCTTTTATACCTTCACCAGAAACTACACGCACCCGCAAAGAAGCGCCGTCGACATTTTTCTTTCCCCCATTGTCCCCACGCGAGCCTCCGCCATTGTTTTATTATCCTTCGCCCAAAAAACTGACGAAAAAAAACGACGCGACACTGAAGCTTTTGGGTTTAAACCATGGGGGGGTAACGCTGGGGGAGAATTCTAGCAAAGAGGGACAGAATTTAGTAAGAGTTTTCAGAGCAGTTTTAGAATATCGATATCGTAAAACAGTAAGTTAAATTTAAAAAGATCTAAGAGTCAAATGGTTAAAGAATCAGCGTTGTTTTTCCCCCAATCCCCAGAAATATTGAACAGCAAAGTTTGGGGTTCAGTTTATACTTTTTAAAACAACTTATTCTACATTTTAAATTAAAATGGCAAAGGACAAAAACTCATGAGGTGTGACTGAAGACTTCACAGAAGAATTTTGAACACTTTTTTTACACCCAAAAAAAAGCCCTTTCCAGTTACGTAAAACAAATGTGACATGGCTCAGTGATTTAAATCTTTCCCAAAATTCATTCGTGTTATCAAAAAAACCAACCCGAAGATACAAATTTAAACCCAAAAAAAAGTTCTTATTGTTTGATTCCTTTATCACCAAAAAATTGAGCGGGCGGAAATCTTAACTTTTTAATTTGTATTTAAAAATTTTAGACGTATGGAAAAAAATAACCCATTAATTGTTTGGAAACAATAGATTCCATTTATGAGAAACTGGTGATGGTCCCATCTGGATATCAACTGACGTGCAAGGAAATCATATTCGGAATGTTGGAATAGCATTAATAGTTAAAAGTGTAAGTCTATTTTGATAACTTGTGAAGTGCCACCCAAATGCAACCATCGAACTACTGCAGAACTGTTACTCATACAATGGGATTATTGTTGTCTCGTGGAGTTAAACAGTAATATCTTCCTTCTGATACTAATGCACCGCCGTACATGTGCACGGTAGCGAAAGCCTTGCGGGTGTTGTATCTAAAATTACTACGCCCAACCCCATTTGGGAATGCGTTGTAATTTCAAAATTTATTAGATCTCTGGTTAATTCCCTTGATATCCAATAAAAAAGAATTAACAGATGGGGATCTGAATTAATTTCAAGGTTTCAATTTTAAAAATTTTTTTTTATTTTATTCATGTTGTTATCCACCAATTTCATTCGTATACTGGGATCCATAAGAATATCAGAGCAATTTTTATGTTGAAAAAACTTTTAAAATTTTTTATTGCCCCATTTTCAGTAGGCACTACAAAATTCTTGAGAGTGTTCCCCCAACTTTCCCCCTCCCGAAATTGCCCAATCAGCAGTCGCCTTAAAAAATGTTCCTTTTTTATTCGAGGATCAAAAAGGGGCGTAGAGAAGAAAAAGAGATTTTTAGTTTTGGGGAAACCCCCCATTCTAAACCGCCTTTTAAAATTTGGGTTAGCTGTTAGTGCAGTGCTAAGGGGGGGACAATTCCCCTCACATTGATATTGACTACACGCCAGAAGATATGTGCAAATTTAAAAACCCACTAGTGACTTCGTGCTATGTAGAAAGCTGTTTTGGTCAGTACGATGCTCTCTTACAAGATAATCGGCAAAGTTTCATAGCTGAAAATTTGAAACAAATCGTTGTTTGTGGTTACGGAAATCGTTTTATATAATAGGATTATGAGGAGTATAATGTTTAATTTCCGTCTTTATGTTAAAGAAATAGTGCACTATACACGTAGATAAAAGTACTTTAACAAAAAAAAAAAAAAAAAAAAAAAAGGTTGATAGATGGATAATTAATGTCACATATTTTTAATTTTTTAGTATATATTTCGGTGTATTATAATACGTATAGATATACATATTTTCTCAATTTTTAGTACATTATTATCCGGGCCCTAATGATGTCATCGGAATCATATCATTTATCGTAGAGCTTTCGTAGAAAACTACCAGGGCAGTCGCCACACATAGCTCACGCTGCCGAAGTGAACATCGTACTACATTGGCGATAGTTGGCAGAGTCCGCAGAATCACTATCGTTGAATTGTGTGCGATATATTTTTAACGAGTTTACTAAGGATGCATTATGTTATTTGTTTCTGTACCTCTTGTTTATCACCTCACGTTTCCCTTTTCTTATTTATTTTTTTGATGATGGGGTATGAAAATCCCCGGCGTGAGTGAACACTTCCCACAAGGGTTCGCGAGGTATGGAGTGTTAACACTAGAGTGCAGTGGACTTCGAAGCTCGGGCATCCCGGTTTCACGCGCGTCTTATAGCGACTGGACGGGCATTGCCCGTGTTTTAGGACCCTGGCCCTGTACCATCTATACCAGGGATGTCAACATGCAAGGGCTCAAGGGCCATAACAAACCTTTAACATGGTCGCGGGCCGTATTTGCATTACTAGGGCGATCCACACCTGACTCCCCGTATTGTCGATCTCGGCACTTTGCCCGGCTGCTCTGAAACGGGAGGGTGGTGGTGGAACCATACGTGATATCATGCTGAACCACGCATAACGCAGTGAAATACTGCGATGATTTCGAATTTCTGACTTTACTTGAAAAGAAAATTCTAAATTTCACCTATTTTTACATTGAATGGGTGTTGGCCTCGGCAAGGTGCGTGCGTGCGTTCGGCGCATAATGTTTAACTTGACATGGATGAAAGTCTTCCATTTTTCACTAATAATCTTTCGCGGGTCACAGTAAATGGCACCGCGGGCCGCCGGTTGGTCAACCCTTATCTATACTAATAAATAAGAATTCACCGACATTACCGTAATCGACATCGATGCCACACAAAGTAGTGTATTAATAGATAAGAAATGTTTACAGGCTCTTCTTCAGGATTGTCGCAGTGTCCTTGCAAAGCTTGGTAAAAATTAATAGAACACAAATGCGGAAAATAATTTAAATAATGTATTAATAGTTGCATCACAATTATTATTTTTCGCTTCTCGCTAAGAGCGGAGTGATTTCTAATATATTCCGCCAGAGTCCACGAGCGTTGCGGCAAGACTGGTATTTACAAGCGCACGTTTTCTTGAGCCCCGGAATACCTACCCCCATTCCTTTACTAATATTCGTTGAATTCTGAACAAACGAGAGCAACGAGCTTTGTTGACAAAATCTCATAACCAGAAATGTTCGTTCCCTGTAATAGAAACTATTTTGTACCGAAAAATGAGCCACAAATTTCATATAATATTCCAGTTATCAACCTCCCCCCTCCTCTTGTATCTAGCGAAATGAGGGCGCAAGAAACGTGTTAGGGATAATACGTAACATTCACTAGAGCCCAGTAGCAGTGCGTAACATAAACAACTTTTAATTGAATAACAATATACTGTAAAATAAAATTATAGCATTTTATAATATTTGAACCAATTACATTAAAAATGATCTTAAACACCGTGGTTTATGTAAAATTGATCTTTTTCCTCTTTCACAAGGATTGAATATGAAGAATGCCCGGACAACGCCGGGTATTTTGCTAGTCCCTTGTAAGCCCTTGGGCCCATATCTGTCCATGTACTATTGATGTGGACGTAGGAAGCCAGTTTCTTAAGAACTAAACCACAGATATCTCACACAATTACCAATCAGGATACGAGATTATGGAAGGATCGGAGTATTGACGTAATACGCAGCAAATGCTGCTCCCCTAACTGAAAGCATTTCAAAGAAATGAGAAAAAAAAAAATCTCTAATCCAAACTTAAAGCTGTAAGTTGTTTTTGATGCATGGAGAAATGAATTCACCCTCTGAATTAGGCGAGGAGGAAATTCTTTGTTTGAAACAACGTTTCCCTTTGGATCAACTGTACCAACCCAGCCCCTGTATTTCTCTGGGCGCTCTACGTTAAAGAAAACCTATCTGACCATCTGCTATGAAGAAACTTTAAATAGAATTCGTGAAGCAATTGGTGATAAAAACATTTGGATTTCCATTGATGAAACTACGGACGCTATCATAGGTACTGTCGTCATGGAACCGACTTACAGTGAGTTTCAACTTTTCTTCTTACATCTGAAGAATTGAAGAAAGCGAATGGTACAACAATTGCTCAATTATTTACAAATTCCTTACTACGTCTGTGGCCTGAAGGCGTACGCCATGAAAAATGTTCTACTTTTCATCACTGACGCTGCCCCGTACATGAAGGCAGCCAGAGCACTGAAAGTACTCTTCCCGAATATGATTCATGTGATTTGTTTAATCCACTGACTTCACAGGATTGCTGAAGAGATTAAGATCTTAGCATCCTACGGTAGACAAGTTGATTTCGAATACTAAAGAAGTGTTCTTGAAATCTTCTTCCCGTACCCGGATTTTCAGACAAGAAGTGCCATCTTCCTCCACAGCCGATATTGACTAGATGGGGAACCTGGATATCCGCTGCTGCGTATTATGCCAATCATCTAGACAAAATCCGCGACGTATGTAAGGTTCTACCAGAAAATGAAGCTGCATCAGTACGTGAAGTAAAGAAGCTTTTGAGTAATGCAGAACTAAACAGTGAACTTGCGTTTATCCTCGCACATTATGGAAAGTTGCCTCAGATAATTGCAAATCTGAAAAAAAGAGGCGAAAATCTTGTGTCAGCCATGAAAGTCTTTCAAGAAACATTAGAGAGTTTAATGCCGAGTGCATGGAGAAAAGAGTTTGCTTCTTAGCACAAAAGTGCAAAAGTGTCGTTAGCGCGAATGAGGATTTGGAAAAACGAAAACAATTTGTAGTGTTCTGGGCAGTGTACCTGGAGTTGATATTGATGTACTCCAAATTCAATAATACCTGCTTTATTAATGTCCCATTTCTTCCGTTGAAGTTGAAGGTCATTGTCGGCTGTGAAGAATATTCTTTCGGACAGGCGGTTAAGTTCATCTTAAAAAATCTGAAGAAATATTTATTAGTTATGTGCAGCCAAAGAAAACAAGATCAAGTTTCCATGTAATGTTTATGTATGATTCAGTGTTAATATTTATTAACACTGATAATTATCTTACTTAGTATTCACATTTGAATCATAACAAAAATCTTTTCACTTCATTTCCTTTTCTATTATCATTTGTTAGATTTTACATGATTTTCTGTACCCTGCCATAGCTAGAATAAATGCCTTTTTGGTGCCTATTTTCGGAAAAATAAATGCCTTTTTGCCTGCCTATTTCAGTCGAAATAAATGCCTGAACTTCCGGGCTCTAGTCATAAGTAAACACGGACTATAAGTTAGTTGTTTGCCGACGTTTCGGAAAATTTATTTCCATCCTCAGGGCTGAATAAAATTAGGAAAGAAAACAACACACATTTACTATAATACTACCAAAAAACACGTGTCATATAACAACAATCCTTTCTGCATTTACAATATCTTGTACAAAAAACGTTACATACCTAGGTTACATGACATGACGTTATATGACGTGATATGGTAACGCAAAAACCTTTTAAAACTGGCTATCGGTTTAAACCAGTTAAGAGCAAGAGAAAGAGACGCGCGAGGTAACTAACTAGGCTTCGCAGCACTGCGTTCAGAGCAACTGCCGCGAAATTTAATCCCAAGAGTTGAAGAAGTCCTCCGGGGTGACGGAACGTCACTAGATTCTTGACCTACGATGTCTTGTGAAGAAGTCATTTGAGATTTATTGCTGCAAATTTAGAGATGAATTAACCTTAATTTCCTCTACAAACAAAAATTCATTAACATATTTTTCTTGTACCATGAAAATGTAATAATTGAACTTATCTGAGAGTGAAATTAAATATAATGAATCGAAATGATTTTATTTCGTAATTGTATTTGTTACAATTACAATTATTACATTAAGTTTTACAATCAGGTTAGAGCAACATTGTTAAAAGAGCTATACACCCATTAAAATGATACAATAAATCTATATCTAACATGGTTTTACTAGAGGTTATAAACTACATAGAAACCTGTTAACGTAATTCACTCTGTCACCAGCAATTTGGCTCTTCTGGATTCCCGTTTTCTTTGTTTGTTCCCCTTGGTTTTCAGGTTGAGAACATACACTTCCCAGGTTCTGTTCGCACGATACAATATCTTTTGTTTAATGTAATATAACCATAAGTTGCTGTGCATTTTCTCTCTAACCGAGTATCAGAGGCGTAAATGTGTGTGTGTGTGTGTGTGTGTGTGTGTGTGTGTGAGTGTGTGTGTGAGTGAGAGAGTAAGTGAGAGTGAGAGTGAGAGAGTGAGAGAGAGTGAGAGAGTGAGAGGTGAGTGAGAGTGAGTGAGAGAGTGAGAGTGAGTGAGGAGAGTGAGAGAGTGGTGACAGGTGGTGAGTGAGTGAGTGAGTGAGTGAGTGAGTGAGTGAGTGAGTGAGTGAGTGAGTGAGTGTGTGTGTGTGTGTGTGTGTGTGTGTGTGTAATGCCACTTTTCAATTTTCGGAATTAATAAATCTTCAAATTTTTTGAAACTCCCAGGCAAGTTAATTGTTGCTCATGCTAGATTTGCAATTAATTATTAATTACACAAAGATGATTTTCATTACTAGTAGTTAGGTTCTTAATAGTTTTCACATCAATTTAAATTAAAGTAACAAAGTTATAGATTTCAAATCAAGTATTTTGTTTTTACCCTTGACCTGTTTATGTAGATAGAGGACTTTTAATCTAGTACAGTCTTTTTCCCATTATGTTTTAATTTTAAATTAAACACATAAAATATTAAAATGTTTAAATGTTTTCGAATTTCCAAACTTTACTCGCAAAATATTAATTTAGGACTAAGTGGTACAAACAGAGCTCGTTTGGTTCGAACGCAAACACACCGTAATACCATGTCATATTTTAACTTTTACAAAAATGTGATTATCAGAATTTTTCATCTACGAACAAAACATTTAAAATGTTAAAATATCGAGCACAAAACATCGATATTCAAAAAATGTCGAAATTTTGTAATAATATCAATGTTTTGAAAACATTTGCATCGTTGTCATGCAGTAGATTCCGAAAAAAATCAGCCTCCAAGGATAATCGATTGTAGAGAAACAAGAAGTGTTTATTTTTTTTCTCAGCTTCTCTTGCATATATAAAGCTGAAAAATTACACAGATGGGGGAAAATAGTTAAATTTGAAGGTATTTTAGTTAACCAATTTTCTGACAAGCGTCCTTGTTCGATCAAATGGAAAAAGTGAAGCATGGCCTTTTTTTAAGATGATATTCATTTAAGACAAAATCTCTGTATTAATGTTGTATTTTGCAATATTACCTTTTTGCTTGTTTAAATTAAAAATTGTAAGTAAAAAATAACCACCAGCGATTTTGCACGTGTTTCATAATATGAACTACCCGCATTGTGCTGGCAGTAACACGTAACATATATTTATCGACAGTTGTTCGATTTCTCAGAAACCTACACATAAAAACGAAAAAATATATACAATTTTTTAAATATCTGACTAAGGATAATTGCATTTTTAATCAATCAATACGAGAATAGACAACATTTAGGCATCCAAACACAAAATATACATTTATTAGTGAAATAGGCATTTATAGACACTATAATTTGTTTTTATTAATATTACTCCTGATGCCCCAAAACGAATAAGTAACCTAAAATATTCAATTTCGCATTGAAGGAAAAAAGAAGCGAATACGCAAAAATTCGTAGCTTAGTAATCTGTATTCGGGAGCAAATTCGGAACATTGTTGTAACCAACCTCAACATGAAAAATCAACGGATGTTCATTGACGAATCGCTAAGATAAAGGAGCAGCAAATTTTTGACGTTCGTGAAAATGACGTTTGTCAAGTCCTTTTGCCGAAGGTTGGTGAAATCGACGGCAACACAAGAACTCACCACAGATTGAATGATAAAACCAATGTCACAGAATGTGTTGTTAGCATCTAAATGGTGGGATGAGAGTACGGCGTATTTCCTGGCGCGCAAGCGTGTCAAGATGCATTCGACTCCGCATTTTCCACGAGCTCCCTGCTTTTTCGGACCCTGTCACTCAATTTCCGAGTAGACGCAAAGATAGCTTCGCCTGTGCTGTTTAGAGAAATAATATGAAATTTCCTTCGAGTAGCATAGAGATATCTTCCCGGAATTTTCGATCGGCAAAACGGTAAACTAATCCCGCCGAAGTCATCAAAGAGGTGCGACTAAGCAATTGAGTTCGTGGTGATGTCCTTGTTCCGCGTATATCTCGTCTGCGCACGTGCTCTGTGCTGCTATCTACTACCCACGCACGTAGCAGTTTGTAGTCGTGAGACAAGTCGAGGAGATTCAAATACTTCGTAGTCCTGAAGCATACATTTGGATTTTTTCTTACATTCTTTGATTTTAACACTCGCCATTATCACATACTGTGTCGAATGAATCTTCCTCATAATACATGCGAACCTGAGCTAAAAGTTAGTGATAAATATGATAATAAAATGAAATGATATAATAATGAAAAAAAATACGGTTTTTTCAATTTTCATTTTCTCCCGGTTTTTAAAGGTCCAAGGTTTGCTGGTCACCCTGTCACATTGTTTTTACAATAAATAACATTCATTTAATAAAAGGTAACCCAAACTAAAAACAGGCAAAGAATTTATTACAATTTATTTATACTTTCATATCGTTTCACATTAATGTATTTTAAATTACTGCAACTATTAACTTACAGTACATTGTACTTCTGTAGTGTTAACACTACTTATTTCATTCATGGAAAGTGCTGTTGTATTCTGATGTTCCGTATCGTCACAGTAATAATTTTACATAGTATTTCTTCTTCCTTTCCTTCTCTGCCTCTTCTCCCTCTCCTTTCTCCTTCCGATTTCCGTTTCTCTTCCTTTACGGTTCTTTCTCTTGAACGTCTTTTCTCTTCTATTTCATTTCTATGTACATCGTAATTTCTGCACTATTAATGTTGGGCCCTAAGCCGCTATCCTGATAAAGTTTTTTTCTGGATTTACTCGATCGCTTAAGGCGTTTGCCAGAACGGTCCCTTGCTTTGCATTCCTAGTCATAAATGCACATCGAGTCCCCTCACTTGGTCTCTCTCCCTTTATCTTTCTCCTTCGGATTTCTTCTTCATTGATGTTCCCTTCTGCACATTTTCCCCATCCTCATCCACTTCTATGTATTTCTCATTCCTGTACCGGTATTGTTCGGCCCTAAGCCGACACCCCGATTGACTTTTCTGGGTTTACTCAACCGCTTTTAAGGCATAAGCCGGAACGGTCCGTTGTTTTGCGCTTCCTGTCATACATTTAGTGTTAATATTATTATTATTATTATTATTATTATTATTATTATTAAAACTTATAGATATGTCATCTGAATCAAGAATATTAAAAAAACCAATTTATTTGTAAATAAGTGCTGATGTAAATTTAGTTTTAGAATAAAAATGTGATTTTGAATACTTTTACTACAGATTATTTTTAATGTTCATTTGTCATATTTTACATTTTTAGTTTATAGCCTATTTTAGTGAAAATAAAATGAATTTGTGTCAACATATTTTAGCACTGAACTTCCGGGCTCTACTCCAAACAAATATCTGACCCATTCTCTTCGTTGCTTAAGTACATAATTAAATTCCCCAATACAATCTTTCGAGTTATCAATTACAGGTTTAAAACGTTTTATTTTCAAAGAGTCTCAACACTACCAACTGCTCAGCGAACCGTGTAAACAACGCCCAGCCTTGAGAGAATTAACGGAGAAACAGCACAATTCCAGAAGAACCTGTCTGGAACTTTCATTGTTCCAACTACATTCGCATTTCAATCCCGATTATTGAATAAAAACGCAATGGTCGCTGCAACGCTGGTTCCAGAAATAAATCGGAATCAAAAGAACATGTTTAGGAGAAGAAGAAGAAGAAGAAGAAGAAGAAGAAAGAAAGAAAGAAAGAAAGAAAGAAAGAAAGAAAGAAAGAAAGAAAGAAAGAAAAAAACACACCACTTGAACGCTCTTCAGAGAAGATATTAAGTATCAAGTCCAATAGAAAACGCTACGTGTGTAGTGAATGAGTGGTCAAGTTTTAAAATGTGCCTAACACTTTTCCAATCAGGTCCAAAACACAGAATAACAAGTAATAGGTATCCGGTCACAAGTTTGCTAAAAAAATGAAGCTGAAGTAAGGAAAACTTCGCTGAGAAAATAACTAAACAATACCAAATTCCCTGTATTCCCCGGACTTTTGGCACTCCTGACACGCCAACAAAGCATTGCCGAAAGAGATTAGGTGATGGTTAATCTCACAGATATTTGTTAACCAATGACTGTGTCAGAAGAACAGGTGGACAGACAGGGATGAGAAAACCAGATCATGCAAATGGTAAGTATAAAGTATAATTTCGCGAACGGGATGAGGGCGGCCATTTTTTTCTTACGAAGACTACAAGCTAAATCCGTCGACAAGAAACACACACGCACGCACACTCACTCAGCGCCACAGAATAATCGTTGTTCCTTTTTAACATTCCTACGATAAATTGCAACCAAGCAATGCAAGTGCAACAGGTCTTGTAAATAGTAAAATGATGCTCGCTATCACTCCGTCGTCGATCGCTTTCGTCGAGGTGTCGCATAGGTACAATCACTCATTGATAGCTACTTTGACACTGCAGCGGCCCATGGAAAAACACATCTGAGTCGAATTGACCCACTTTTTGTTGTCTGACGAGGCGTGATTCGGTAGACTACTAGGTCTAACAATCGCCATGTCATCTCGAAGGAGCGACGGACACGAAACAAGAACACTTTCGTCTGCCGAACATTCTAGTACAGCGGTAGCCGTCTGACCACGAGAAGTCAGGATTTCTGGACAAAGAGAACTCCACGCAATTCGAATCGAGTTCCTCCTACCAAAAGCTGTTTCTTATGACTTTTTTTTTTCATCTCATTGACCACGATACAACAGAATCATATCTCGAAGCTAAAAGAAACAAGGAAAAGTTAGAGATACTGAATATTTCGACTAGTCCACGTTTTGATTACCAGATGGAATAAAACATGAGCTTAAAAGATCGAAAGTGAATGACCGATCTGTTTTCGGACACACAGTATGAGTAAACAAAATTAATGTATCGCCGAAAGTGTGTTTACATTTTCAAGGTAAGACACCAGCTTTCTCGCAAAGCTCTCGTAAGGCAAAGAAATCTCCCTTTTTTGTACCCATGGCGCACTGGGCAGTGCTCCACAAACGGGTTCTCATTGGAGTCGGGTCAGATTTTGGTTGGGCTCTTCTAGATCAACTTCGAACCGTAATTTCGTACGGCGCGGAGCTCAGCAACGCAAGAAAACTGGAAACTCACTACGTGCCTCTCACACTTAAAAAAGAGATGGCATTATATACATAAATACACTCGCACACTGTGTTAATACAAACACAGATAAAAGACTGCCTTTTATGATATAAGCTCTCCGCAAGTAGCCAACTGCCAGAGTCTATGTGTGTATTGGGCTTTTTCGGTTTAAAGAACAAAAACGAATGTCCAAAAAGCAACGTAGATTGTAAATAATTCCAGTTAGCGAATTCCACTGCTCTCGACTCCACAAGACTCAGCTGGTGGCCGACTATAATTTGGTTGGGGCTAAGAGAACACCGCTTCCAATTCAGTAGTCTGCGTTCTCGTATGTTTTGAATTTCACTGAGACTGTCCGGAGAACGCAACACATCCGGGCCAGTACCTAACCGGAAAGGGGGCTTCAGGTGGCTCTTCTCAACGAAGCACAATATCTCTGTATAATTCACCGACATCTCACTAATATGAGCACGTATGGTAGGCGCGAAGCAATGCCAGGGTGGCAACTCATTTCCTCAAACAAACGTCCCTGACTTTTCCCGGTTTCTCAGGGTATTCTTCATTTTTTTCACTGATAAGATTTTTGAAGAAGATATTGCATACCATATAAAGAAAATATTAAAGAAAGCCTGAAACTAATTTGTCAGCTCTCTGATTACTTCCTCGTGATGAAGTAAAGAAAATATTAAAGAAAGCCTGAATATATATATATATATATATATATATATATATATATATATATATATATATATAATAGAATGGAGTCGATTCGGGGAAATCACATCATACTACACAACATACGAGAGTTATTTCACTTTTTAAAACTTCGCAAGAAAGCTTGTTTTTTTGTGTCATTTACATGGAAGGTTCGATTAGTTTCCGGCCTCACCAAGAAAACGCTCAGCAATAGGAAAACCTTCCGAGTAGTATAGTCTTATCTTTAGTTGTAATTATATATGTTTGCAGCCGACATCTCATTCAGTTTGGTGGAGAGAGGTCCTCCAGTTAGATGGAGTGCGTGAAATCTTATGGTGTTTAGCTTCTTCACAAAAACGCTTCTGTGCTTACTGCTCAGATAGCAAAGAATGTTGTGAAGGACTACGGCTTCAAAGAGTTCGCCCATTCCCACCACAGATTGGGCACCTAGCAACGTCTACCACTACCCAAACTGAAGAAGGACTTTCCGGAAATAAACTTTTCAGAAGGTGAGGTAAACCGTTTGCGTTGACAGTTTTGCGAACAAAACTTCTGATTTTTTTTCTAAAGCCAAGAAATGTGGTAGTGAAAATTCCGTTGGAGTGATGGATGATTACGTTGAATTTTTTTCTTCTTTTTTTTACCAAAAAATATAAGTTAATGAGGTCGGAAACTTACGGAACCTACCTCGTAAATTTGATTTTAAAAAGTTTCAGTAAAACTAGTTACTACTGTATCTGATTCTTAAGTGAAATAAAAATCAACAAATTCATTAAGTGTCTAATTCCCTAATTACTTCAATAACATATTTAACTTTTCAATATAATGGACACTTTCTTATGGGCGACAATACAACAGAACAGTATCTTGAGTCAATATTGAAGTTTGACAGGGCAAACGATACGAGGGGCTAGGGAAGAAATTTACCGACAAATTTATTTATATTCGACTTAGTTATCTTTTCTATACTCGCAACCTATTTCTTTCTATTGTTTCCAAAATGGAGCAGTCAACGCAACTTCTCTTTACTTTCTCGTATACGTACGTATATACGGAGTAATACACGTAGTATAGAGAAAGTTGTGTAATGCTGCAGAAAATCGATTTCGAGATTCAACGGAAATACACGTTTTGGGGCCCCCTGATACCGAAAAAGTGTGTGTGTCTTTTTTCCCCCTCTTCCTTTCTCCTTCAAAACGTCTGTCCGTCTGATGTACGTGAACTAGTGCCTAAACCGTGCACATCCCCCGGACATTTTCTCAAAAACGGCTCCAAATTATTTCTTTAAATTTCTCTTAAGAATAGAGTAAAATACACTTATAAATGTGGTATAGGTCCGATTTTTCAGTTAACTCCGAATTTTCGAAAATTTGCTAAAGTATGATTTTCTTCCTAGAACTACAAAAATTAAGATAGAGATTTTTCCTACAAATGAAATATGTTGTCTATAATTAATTTTTTCATTAAGGTCGTGTAATTTTTTTCAAATTTTAGTAGTTTTTGGGCAAGATTGTCTACAATATGCGCAATTTTTGAAAACTAACACAAACTAGATATCGTCGAAAACGGTTCCAATTTTTTCGTTAACCTTTTGGAAGGGATAATAATAAATTAACTCTACGAGATGACATAAACGGCGTTTTCTCTATTCGTTTTACTTAAAAAAAATACCAAAATTTAATTTATTTAACATGTCTCTCACGCCGTTAATATTTACATTAGCGGCGATTTGTTTACATTACTGCATTTATGAGTAGTTTTGCTTTAAATGATATATAAAGTTTATCGAAAACCCAAAACCTTTCTCTGAAAATAAGCTAAAAACTGTACTATTTAAGATGATCTAAAATTAATTTTGCTGTATTCTTTTGTTGTGTTTTTTAAATACACAAATGTAATTCTTTTAAATATCTCTCATGCCTTTAATACGAACATTTCCAACAGTTTGGCTACATTATTGCACTTGTCAGTGGAAGAACTTGAAATAACATTAATTGAAGTTTATCGTAAACTCAATAGTTTTCTGTTAAAAAGAGTTTCAATTTAGCATTTTCAGTAACGCTTAAAACGTAATTTTCTCATAAACGTCTCCCAATTCTTCGATAAAAATAACAATTTATGACGGGGTTTTACTCTTCTTTAATATTCTTAAAGTAATATTTCGGTTCTATTAATTTGGGCGACGATAGATGGCAGCTGCCAATGGCAAGTTGGAATAGCTCGCCCAGAGCAAAGAAAATAGAAAATGAATGCGAGAAACTGTGTCACTCTGTAGCACTGCTAGTTTGTAGCTCATATGTCGTTCTGAATAGAATAATCCGTAACAAACATTTTAAACGAAAGATACTATAAGCATGTTCTGATATATCTGAAAACCTGAGATGAAAAAATTTGAGTTGATTTAGAGGGGGATCGAATACAGAAATTGTAGCAGCAAATACATTTATACAGGTATAGGTATAGAAATACTTTTAAATCATGTTTATCTTCACCCGAAATGTCTTTAAAATTACGGATACGAGTATTTCAACGGATTCATGCCGGTATATTTTGTAAAGCAAATGATGTAGGTAGTGTTTAACGACTTACATTTCTCTTTACACTAATGGGTATTCCGCTGTTCTAACAATTCTTCAGTTTCAGTTTCCCAAAGAAACGCTGCATATTAGTACAGTGGACTCCGGTTTAGAGTCGACCTAAGTCACTGGTTCCGTTTCACTTGCATTACAAAAGTATAAGAAGATTCCGTTATCGAGAACACTGAACCTGAATAGTGGACGTAGGTAATACTTTCTGGAAATTAATTCCTTCCTGGAAAAAATATCGCCTCAGTGCCAAAAATTCCAACATTAGGCAGCTTGGAGAAAATATCGTGAGCCAAAGGTCATCATCCAAGAAGTCTCCCCGGAGATGGAGACCCGGAAGGTTTCATTCAGCTATCAGTTCCATTAGCCGACTGGACCAAGCCGCTACCAAAAGGATTTCGTATGTTATTAGGCGAGTAAAAGGGCCTTCGGAGTGTGAGACAGTGTTCCAACAGTACAAGAGACATTGAAGAGTGACATGACTGCATTACGATAATTAGAGACAGTGGAAAATGCAGAAAGCACGAACTCGAGAAGGATATAGAGAAATTACTAATAAAAAATGTAGGAAGCAAACAACTGAAAATAATTTATTTTTAAAATCAAATAAAGATATTGAAATTTTCAGTTGGTACTGTACTTTGCTATACCTCTATTTTAATAAAATTGATCATTGTGGAGAAATTCTATTTAATTTTGACACCATCGGTATAGAGTGAACCTTTGATATAGTGTATCAAAAATGTTAAGTCCTCAAAAGTTCACCACAACCGGAGTCAACTATACTTTATAGTTTCGGTTCGGAGGCCGAAGTCAGTCGGGAAAACCAGTCCAAATCGCTGTTTGCAATGGGTTCTTTTTACTTTCTCACCATACTTCGTAAGTAGTAATCGTGCGCTGGAAAACGGTGATTTTTCGACAGAAAAACTCTTATTGCCAGGCCCTGGTAACGAAAACGTGAATAAATCTTGTTCCTTTATGGAGTAAATTACTTCCTCCAATACGTTGTGTAGTCAGAATCGTTTTATAGGTCCTTGATACCGAAAAATCGATTGAAGGCAAAACGTTCATCTGTGGTCAACGCTAAACGGTTCCGCCGATTTTCTTCAAAATTGATATTCCCCGATTGGTTTAAAAGAACTCGAGGTCCTGTCAGTTTGAAATGGACATTTTAATTTTGGGGGGAACTTTACATGAAGCCTCAATTACATTTCCAAATTTTCTCACAAATGGCTCCTAATTTTTTTAAAAAAATAAACGCTGTCCTCGAATAGCGCGTAAAGGACGTTTAAGAGAATGGTGCAAGTCTCATTTTCGTTGAAATCCCTGATTTTGCGAAAATTTCAAGAATTATATTTCCCCCCAACAACTACAATGCTGAAGAGTTTTTCCTTCGTAATGTCTGTTGTTGAAGTATCTTATAAGCATGTGATATAACATTTTTCGAAAATATCTGTCGAAATGAGTGAAATATTTTGCAATTTTGTGAAGTTTGGCAATTGTTTGAAACTTTATTTTCTCAAAAGCCTGCTTCAACAATTTCCTTTAAATTTTCTTCCCTTGTGCGTCAAAGAACTGTGAACAGTGGCACTTCTCCAATCACGCTAAATAAAATTGAAAATCTGGTGAATTGCGATTTTTGCGATTGACTACGCGACCTAAATAATTATGTACCGAAAAAAATAAACAGCAGAAATATATGGTTTAAACTGTGATGCACATACAACAATGTAGTGTTGGAACATACCGAACTTCATTCACAGAAGAACCGAAGCCCATTCACGTCTTCTGTCAATCGTGTCGTTCACAAAACAAGTACGCACTTTCGCTTTAGTGAAGGACCCGAAGAGGCAGCTAGAATGGGGTAGCGGTCCTCGCACGATTAGGCGACTATTTTGGGCAGAAAAATTTCCTAAGCCACACGCCTTCGTTCAAAGGCACAAGCGCCCAGCCCGAGCCTTACCTCTCTCGCCCGCTGGTGAGTCAGCGCACCAGGTGTATTTACGCGTTTATAAATAACCAAATAAAAGAAATGCAGAGCTGTTAACGTTTTGTTCGAATTGCAAAGCAGATTCTTTCTAAAGCACGCATTAAAAAAAGGTGAATTTGGTCTAAAAAGCGTATGAAAATGAAGCTATATTATGACGATAAATCACTTTACAATATAACTCCGACCGTACTAAAAAATACACAATAAAATACGTTAACAGAAACATACTGTCAAAGATTAATTAATAGAATTTTCATTTAAATAATTTGGGGAAAAAATATTTTCTTCATGCACCACCGGTGGTTAATGAGTTGGGTGGTGTCTTTCTCCTGGTGCGCCCAAGCAAGATGATGGAAACGCAAATAATATAATTGTGAAGATATTGAGATATATTATAAAAAATAATTAATGTTCTTTAAAAAAGAATATATAAAAATCAACAAAAAAATTGTATAGATAACACTCGTGAAATATTTTAATATGGAACAACGCAAACAATATAAAATATTATTTCTTGGCTAGTTATCTACAAATTAAGCCTTTTTAGATGTTCTATTTGGTTTTCCTTCTGACTACTCCATTTTATAGCAGGGATGGTTGTAAATAGGCAAAATTTTGAAATCTATGAAAAATTAAGTCTCATGTGATGTTTTATGTACTATAACTACACAGTCCAAGTATTTCTATTTATTAATAAATACTTAGAAATATTACAAAATTCATGCATTCACAATATCTGATCCATTTATGTCAAAATGTAGAAAAAAAATTATGTGATATTTGTGAGGGAAAAAGGCTGCATTTATCTTTCAAAAGTAAAAGAAAGGACAGTACCAGTATTTGCTCAATGGAACAAGCAACATGAAGAAAACTATCGAGATGGGGGGTCATTAACCCAGCAAACGATTAGTGATTACTTAAGTTGTTGCATACTTTTATTTTAAGTTATTCAGACTTAAAATCTATATAAATAAAATTGGAGAACCTATCTGTAATTTCAAAGTAACTGTGTTTTTGTACTCTTACATTTACTTAGAAGATGTAAAAATCAATTCAATTGCTTTTATAATTTTTCCCTGTTTATCTGTTTGTTCAGGGTAATCTCTGGAATGAACAATTTCAATGCAGTCTTCACTGAAAGTGATACATACCATTGTAAACAACTTCACTTTTATATAATAGTCAAGCTGAAGTACCTAGGATTGCCAGGATGTTTATCGATCACCATAAACTACTAGACAGAAATGAATGGATTTCATCTGTGTCTAATAGTTTGTCTTTCTTTCACCAACCAATCATTCTCTACCTCACCCAGCTCCACTGTTGCCTGCCCTATCTCACTCTGAGGCTTTGTAGCAATCTCCCAGCATGAACATGTTTGATCTTCAATTACTTAAAGAATAATTGCAGTATTAGAACTAATCAAAACGTATTTACTAGGGAATTTTATGAGCTTTCAGATACATTGTATTCATTTTGGTAAATTTACTCACCATTTTTCAGATATTTTGAAAAAAGTGAAAGAGTGCACACTTAAATTTTGCCATAAGCGGTAGGAAAGAGGGGTGGGGTAATTTTTACAAAATCCAACACAGAACTGTATTGAAATCTATTCAGCTGTTCCAGATTATAGCCCAGTCAGACAGACAGACAAATATCACAAGAACTGAATTTCTTTTCATACTATCTAAATATAAGATTAGCATAAGGCAATTATTTTGGAATCACAGATGGATCCTCCAATAGTATTTACATAGATGGTTATATAATAAAATGCAAATTTCAGAGCCTTTCACAGATGTTTGCAGCTTGTTTCCCGTATGAAGCTATTTTCACATTTTCAGGATATAACAAACATTTCAAAAAGAAAGACTAAGGCAATTGCACTTATGGGAAAACATCTAATATACACAATAATAATCTGAGAAAATATGATGCTGGTACAAGTTAGTAATTTTAAATAATTGGGATATGATACAACTTTCTTCACAGAGGTTGATGTACACAAAAGAATCCAAAAATACCAGAAGACAGGTAGAAGCATTTGACAAACTCTAAAAGGTAATATATGCAGAGAATATGTCTATCATGAGGATACATAAGGGAATGGCTCTCTCTTGTCTGTTGTTTGGAAATTAATGTAGGACTCTGATGAAGGTAGATAAATAGGTTTTACAGTCTGCTGAAATGAATTTCCGAAGATATGTAAAGATTCATCACATTAGAGAGAATCAGAAATAAGTAAATAAAGTAAATATTCAACCAATTAACAACAAAAGACCATCTTCAACAGGAATGGTTACAACATATTGAAAGAATGGCAAAGTAGTACAGTATACACCCAAGGCAGACCACTGAAAAATGGAATTCTTAGATGCTGAAACATGTCAGACTTCTCTTTAAAGTGGAGATTTTCACTTTGAAGATTACAATTTACAAAATGCAGGTTTGCATAGGTCCAAGTAATAACATGCATCATCGGAAAAAAAAGTATGACACCAAACATGTATGACAATGAAATGACTAGTGACAATTCAACAAACAAATAAAATCTCTATTTTCTACTAATAAAAAATGGAAATATGGGAAGTATTGTACATATTCTATTAAGCAAAATCTAATAGAAATATACAGTGCTTTACAGCAAGCCTAATATAAAAACATAAAAGGCCCATGTAGACTGAATCAAAGACTAAAGTAAATTCTTATTGAATAAGTAGGTATTTAAAAATAAGCAAAAAGATTAAATTAAGTTTTAAATGAGAAACCTCAAAATAGTTTACGAAATTCTTTTGAAATATTACTCTTAGAAGTAACTTCCAATTAACAAGAAAGTGTAAGTATGAGAATGAAATCAAACTAATGAAAGAAAATGTATTGACGCAGAAATCAGTATTGGGATTTACGAATAAAGAAAAGAATCACTAAAATAATTTAGAAATGAAAAGAAATGCATCCAAGAAATAGTAACTGAATAACTTTCATATGGTTTTGAAACAATTCTACAGTCCCTTGAATCTCACTTGCTTCTTTAAAATGATACAAATATCTTACATTATCAAAAGTAAATACAGAAGTTAAGGACATTTCTTGCATATAAATGTGAATATATCTACGTTTTACGAACACAAAACATGCATATTTTAGACATTTAAGATGCACAGTTTCAAAATGCTCTTCCTAAACCTAATGATGTTTATGCAAATATAAACAAGTTCATTAAAAAATATTCCTTCCTCAGTACATCCTGATACGGTAAAGAAAATCTCTAGGGCCACCGAAAAAATAAAGAGTTGAATGGATTTTCTAAGATATAAACAGAAACAAGAACAAAAGCCAATTTTTAATTTAAACTGTTCGATCAATCAATAAAAAAACAACAAGCAATATTTATCATTTGTTACATATCACAAATGACCATTCTATAGTGAGAATGTAAGACTGCAAAGCTTTAAATGTGAGTTTGTTTTATTTATGGATTGGTAAACTTGGCTGATCATCATTTCAAATATTATATTAAAAGACGATTTCTAACTATTCATAAAATTTATTATCAAACAGCACAAAATTGCAAGTAACTATATCTCTGATCATCAATAAGAACGGGTCATCCTTCTGTATATTAACTAAATACAATACATTTGAAATACCATTAGACCTATTTATTCAATTATAAAAGTTACTTACATCCAACTTTCGAGTGTTTGGTTGAGTTTCTATTTTAGGAGGACTCACGGCTGCTACAAATTCATCATCACTGTCATCTCGATCTGACGAGATGATATGTATTTGTCCACTGCAAAACAAATTTGAGATAAATTAGCATTGTTCTACAATACTTAATTGTTAGTTATGAGATGTGTTTCAAAATTTAGAATTCAATGAATATTTATAACGAACTTCAAGAACATGTCAATGTTATCTGAGGTAATCACAATTTTACTAGTATATATCATCACAAATGTTAGAAAGAAGTTTTTGTTTTATCATTCATCACAAGAATAGCCTCTTCAATTTTCTGAATTAATAAACTTTCTAAATACTAAAAGAAATTAATACTTTTAAGTTGCTGAATTAGAATATACTTGTGTGTCTCAGATAATACTGATCAACTCTACTTTACTTTTTTTATTTACCCCATGTACATTACATTTTTTGTGCCTATGAAAACAAAAGTAGACCCACCAATGAACACACAATGAGTACATAATTACAATCACAACAAATTTATTTTGCCACTACTGTGTCAGTAATTTGCCATCAATGCATTATCACACACAAGACTTTTTGTTTATAACCTGAAAACAAACAACTATTCAACAACAAATGAATATCCACAATATGAGCAAAGTAATTTTCACAATTTAGGAAAGGAAATAATTATCTAGAAAGTTCAGTAACATAATGATGACATATGATGTAATCAAACAAGAATACTCAAAACAGTCAATTGATTATACAGTTATAATTACAATGAAGACTAAAAATCTTTTGAAATACAAAATTCAGAGAATCATCGAAAGTTAAAATCATATCCAAATAAGTAGGGAAAGCAATATTTAACTACTTCTCTACAGTTTTCAAGAAAGATCAATATAGTGAATTCTTATCAAATTGGAGAAAGCTACTTTATAAAGATAACCTAATCACTTATACATCCTAATTACAAAACTATTTTGTTTCTTGGGCAAAAATTTTCCAGCAAATTCATTACTTCCTAGTTTCGTTATACATATTGCTTATCCACCGTCATCTAAATTTCGTGTTCAACAAATTCTGCACAACATCGGGGAATGAAAAAATAGTCAACAATTACATATTCGTTGCGTGCAGGGAATTGTCTTTGTCAACAAACGCTCGCCACAAGTGCGATTATCCAATTATGCCATTAGAAAACTTTTAACGATAAACGTACTGTACTTGCTAAAAAAAAATGAATTTAACTGAAAAAGAAAATTAGTTGCCCAAGATAACAAAGTATATAAATTCCTTTGTGTAATTCAATAATCACCTATTTACCAACCTCCTTATTAAGTACTGCAAAATGGTTGCTAAATCAGCATCTTGGTCAGAACTATCATCTGATCGTGATCGCGAATCACTATCGTCCATTCTTCTAGATGTAGAAGTTCCCATGCAGATAGAGATACGAAAACTTGTTCACTCAAAAGAAAAATCTATAGAAATACTATGCACTAATATATTTCACTCGAGTCTCACATATTATATTACGGAAAACACGTCATGATCATGCAAATGTTCAACAATGACTTGACAATAACTTATCTGCATGCACGATTCACGATAAAATTACAATTCATTAGGGAGTTTCCAGCGAAAGACGTAATTCCAAAACTATCAAAACACCACCACGACCACCACAGCCTGATCAGTACAGTGCGCACCAAAATTGTATCGGATTATGCGAGCAAATCGAATCGTACGGTACAGAATCGATAACTCGAAGTACGAGTATCGAAATAATTTTTGTTCGAAGAGCTTTCGAAGAGTTCCTGGGGTTCCTTCCATGGTAGAGCGGTCTCCATGCGCTACCCCATAGACAAGGTTAATAAAGATGCTCTGTGCGCTACCCTGTGACGGAAAGATATCTTTCCATTATGCACTACCGGTATTAGATTTATTACTTTCCCGAGTGAATTTCCGTTATTAAAAATAATTTCCCTTCCAACATTTTTATCAAATACAGAATTGCTGAGAAATGTGTCACATCAGTAATTCTCTGATCTAAATTAGGGAATTGTGGTATATTTCTCCATTAATTTTATGAAAACTTCCAATTATTCTTGAAACCCCTCTGAAGTTACATAACTCAGGTTTCTAAAATATTTCTTTATTTTTTTCTGTTTATTGAAGTATTCAGTATTTGAAGATATGTCGAAGTAAGAAAGATCCTCACTTATTTAATGTCTCATCAGGACCCTGGAAAAAATTCATATTGGCAACTACCTAATAAAAAAAAATTTAAAAAATAAATAAAAAGGAGTGATGTCACTGGAATCAGAATTTGTTTTGAACGGTACTCTATAAGTGAAGAACTGTTAACACGAGCAACCATACCAACATGGAACTCATACCAATCATTGGGTAAAAAGTGTAACTCTTAGTAATGAGAATTTGTTTTTATCATAGCTTGACATATGAACATTTTATGTGAATAGCTGGACTAAAATGGTTGACACTTATATAACATTTTGCTAAGTTAAGTAACAAGATTTTGACAAATTTTCACCTCAATGATATTTGAAAAAAACTTAACAGCATTTATGTACACTGTTTTTGATTCAACATGTAAAAATAGTTCCCTTAATTTTTGCCACTGCCAAAAGACATAACCACATATTCAGTGGGATTGCTTTTTATTTTTAGCTCTCTAGTCATCTCCCTAGGTACATGCCTATTTGGGGTTCCACTGTAGTTTGAAAATTCCCAATAAAAAAACACTTTTGTTCAAACACTTCCAAAAATTGTTTCTCCTCCTGTAGCTGTCCCAAAACTAAAACCTCTCACTATCCTTGAGTTGTGTTTCAGGATGTCATTAAACTTAAGCATGGAGTTCAGCATTTTTTATGATCTCAGAAAATTATTTTCTTTCAAAAGTCTTTTAATAAGAAAAATTTACTTTTCTTACAATAGTCTACTTTCCCACTGCTACTTTTTGAATCACTGGTATTGAGGTTTGTTTTCCAGTTCTTCAAGTTTTTAATTTGCTGGTTGGGTTTCTCTTTTACTATTTGTCTATGAATTTTCAAAAAGTAAAAAAGATTGTACAGAAAAGTTTCATTACAAAGTGTAAACAAATTTTTTATTACAGCAAGCAAAATTTGTAGCATCTTTAGACTAATTTTATAATCAACCAGAAAAAATCTCGTAACTTATCTTTTCAAAACTGATTTAAAATATCGTACAAATGTGCCATTTTCAACTTTCCCATTTAGTTAAAATTGAATGACTAACAAGTCATAAGTTACTCTCATCTGTTCATAGTAAGAGAATTTTATAATCAACCAGAAAAAATCTCGTAACTTATCTTTTCAAAACTGAAGTACTTGCTTAATCGGATTAAAAAGAATCTGAAATTTTCTAATATAAGAATAAAAACTAATGAGTAAATTATTAAAGATGTCAGTTAATTAAAATCAATCTTCTGTCATGCCATGTATAAGGCCAATTGTGCAGTTTCATTTGTGAGATACAGTCTTTCAAATATCATATTCATTGCAAAAGTTTCAAAAATGTGGGAAGGATTACAGTTTAATTTCTGAATGTTATCAAATCAACAGGTTTCCAAAATTGTTCATGTTATATTTCATGGAGAATTGACTTGAAACATACCTAACATAAATAGGCCATAACAAACACCTTCAAAAATATTAATAAGACATTTAACGAGGTTTCAAGTCATTGAAATGCATTTTTGATTACTGTTTGCAGTTTTCAATATTCAAAATAATCCTTGGAATATGTATCTATGATAATAAGCTCATGATTTTAAAACAATTTGACCAGTATTGTTATGTATAATTTGATGAGCTTTGATATTCTTGTAACTAAGGTTGTACCCAAGACCTGTTTGTGAATATTTTCTTAATAGTTTAAATATCTCAACCATTCCAATAACCAACCAATGGTAAAAATGTCATCAATGTGTTTTAACATGCTTGACAGAATCAAAAATTACATTTACTTGTAATGGAGCCTATTACAATACAAAGCTAAGAAGCAGATATGGAATTATTCTGTTTCACATCAAAATCTAACAAGTGTTTATTCTAAATTTTATTGCTTTGTTAACTCCTGAACAAAAAATACTTGTAAATTTTACTTATGTGTTTTTTACTTCTGAGCCCCATGTAGGCCTGTATATTGAAAGGAAAACCTCCTCTGTTAAGATGCTGTCCTGTCTCTTAAGTTATTGTTACAAGTGACTCGTGGTCTAATTTGAAAAGCAGCTTTTCCAGAGTCAATTCTATTAATTATTTGTGATTAACTTTCATTTTGACAGTATTCTTATGATCTTGGAATCACGACAATATTTTGAAAAAAATTGTTGAACAGCTGATAAACTGGTAATTGGAGTTGGAATTACCAACCTCTGCAAATGGTTCTATACTCAAGAGAATAATTAAAAATTCTTTGTTTTCGAAAACTTAAAAACATTTCAGATGAGGCCGTATGGGCTGTCCATAAATTACTTAATGCATTTTTGGAGTATTTTCAATACCGCATCTCCCTCTTGTAACACACTGGTAAGGTGTGCTTGAAACCCCCTAAATACTTACAAACACTTGCCCGTACAAACCCCCTATATACTTGCAAACATCCTCCCCCTTGTAAATGTAAGAAGTGAAAATAAATTACAGGACACTACAAACAATTTCTATTTATTTCACTCGTGTTGCATATTAAAATTAATGATAACTAAAGTAGAAATTAGTTGGCGATGCAAACTGCACCTAACAATAAGATTGTGGCAAGTTGTGAGTGAAGGAAGGTGAGAAAATGTTTGTTCACAGGCCACGCACACGCCATCGTGAATAACACATGAGCAAGTCTACTGCGCAAATTTAAATAGATACTAGAATACAATACATATCAGTTTTGGAAAAAATATTTCCATTTATTGTAACAATTTACATTTAATAAATTTAATTTATGTTTTTCAAATAAATTAATTAGTTAATATTGTAATGTGTAAATGTCTCACAAAAATACAGGATACATAAAAAAGGAATTACTTCAGCAAATGTTGAAAAATTATAAAAATATAAATATCATTGTTACGTACCACTAAACTTATACCTCCCTCCCCCTGTGTAATGCAGCTTAACATTGCCTCAAAACCCTCTCCCTCCCCCTCTTTAGCGTTATGTAATTTATGAACGACCCCTTTATGGAAAAGAACAACTTTTTCTTACTTGTTTTGTTTCTTTTGATGTAAGATTTAATAATTTATAAAGATAAAGAACATTCTTCTAAATTATACTAGTTTTGTATTTTTGGTATTTTACCTGTATTATGAAATGTTTCAAATATTTATATTCTTTTGTTTGATTTTTAATCAAAAAATATTCTTTTGAAGATACATGTAAACTAAATAAAAATCATTGGACAAAACTAGATTACAGTTATTAATACATTTACTGTCATATTCTTTTTCTTAAGAATAATAAAATAAGTAACAAGGGCATTTTTAATTTATTTTTGCAGTAAAACAGAACAGGGGACATGCCTGTTCACATGCAATATATATTAAATTTTATTTTCTGTTATTGTCAAAAAGACACAATGTTAATAGTATAGAATGAATAGAGTGTTTAACCATAGTATAGAATGCAAGTGTTTAACCAAAAAATAGTTTTTACAGATTGTTTGTCCAATTCACAATTCATTTTGTTAATTCTAATGTGGAGATTTTTCTATACACCAACTTTTATAGCGAACACATTCCCAATGAATTGTACAGCAAGAAAAAACAAAAGCAATATTTATGGTGTAACAGCAAGATCGTTTTTGTTCATACAGTTATCCTATTCTTTTACGTTTAGATCTAATAGTTCATTCAAAAATGTCACCCATGAAGTAACTTAAATTTAATATTTTAAAACAAAAATTCAATATACCAACATTTTTTACATTTTTAAATATTCATACCATTAATGCATAAATTGCAGATCAACTAGAAGAGATATCACCATAGGATTGTCAGATCTCTGAGCATTGTTTGAAGTGATAGATTTTGAATGACTATTGATCAATGGGTTTTGAAATTCAATCCATGGGCTTGAATATTAGGGTTACCTACATATCATATTATGTGAATTTATTTTTTATAATTAAAGTTACACAGATAATTTATTTTTAGAAAGTAGGCAACTGTGTTAATACGTGAACAAATGTTAACAAAAATCAGAAAAATTATAAAAAATTTCTCCGCTAATAGGTATAAAAAATACATTTTTAAATAAAGTCCATAATAGAGATTTCATTTTCACCATTTAAATAAACAATATATAACTCTCAATCTCTTTCAAAGAAATTATGAATTTTATGCTCAGAAAACAGGGATATGATGGGTAATAAAATACAGCTGTGTTTGTATTGTATTTGTTAATTACATAGTAAGATATCCAAGTTTGGCTAAATTTTCCTGAGTCCCCAAAAACTCGCCCAGGTAAAAAAAAAACAAAAAACATTTAATATTTTAATGATTTTTATTACAATTTCAAATAACATTTAACTTATAATTGTATATTAAAATATTCATTTAAAATTCACAACGGACTCATACAAATAATATGAAAATCAATATAATCATGAAATAAAGTCAACTGACAATGAAATACACAGTCAACTATCTAATAATGACAACTTCAATTTAATCAGAAAGAAAATAATCTTACAGTAGAACACAAATTTGTTTTTTAATTTTAAAAAAAGTTTAAATCTTTCTTTTTGCTTAAAAAAAAAAAAGTTACCAATAATGATTGTATGAGTTAGATATCTTAATACCGAGGGGTTCAAGAGAAGGTTATTCATTGGATGCACCATACCATGGATATACGTGGTAATACTGAATATGTTTGACTGTTCAATAGAAGAATTTGATATGATGTCAGGGTCGTTTTAACAACAATGGGGGTCCTTGGGCCTAGGTTGATATGGGGGCTCCCTTTCCTTACTATCATCGATCTCCCCCCCCCCCATATTCCGATGCTGAAATATCAAGAACATCCTATCAATTCACACTGTATTTGGTATATTTTAAAATATTTTGAAAGTATTTCTTAGTGTTTCAATTTAACATTATTCAAAGAAAAAACGTAAAAATGTATAAATAAGAATTGAGTTTTTAATAACATTGAAAAAGGCTACAAATTAAATAGTTTTAATTGAATTGTATAACATAAAATTGAAACTCTTCAACCAGCAACATTCCATATTATAATTATCCAATATGCGCAAAACCTCACTCAGTTTTGTCAATTTTTTGCATATAGTTTAATCATACATTACTTTTTTAAACCATTTTTTAATTTTATGGTTTGGAAAATTTGGTATTAAATATTTTTTTTAAGAACTATCAAGGGCCTGGGCCCGGGTGTAAACATGCCACTGTATGAATACAAGAAAAACAAAAATAAAACATAACCTCTGAGCAGTTTTTTGAAAAAATTCTGTTCTTTTCATGAATGGCAAAGGTACTATTTTCATTCTCTAGATTTTCTTCATTCTGGACAAGTTATGACAAAACAATTAGGTAATTATATTTCTTTTACCTTCGATAACTTAAATGTAATGTCATGGGCCACAGGAATATTGTTATATTTTGTTGATAGCCACTAAGTTATTGATATTCATCCTTAAAGTAACATTTAACAGTACAGTATTAAAATTTTTTGTGTAACTTAATTTATCATCATTGGCCACAGACATCCATGGGGAAAGAAAGAAATAATAACAAAGAATAATACAAAGGATGCATTCCACACTAAACATTTAATGTAAAGAAAAAAAAAAAAAGCAATACAAAAATGAAGCAATTAAAATAGCAAAACAGTAAAATTTAATCTAAAAATGGTGTACAGTAATAAATTATAATTGCATAAATAACAGCTTTGGTTTACAAATTTCTGAAAATTAGATACTATCTTAGGGCCATTAACAATATTATATTTGATCTTCATAACTTTCAATTGCAAGCTGTAAATGAAAGAGAAATGGAGAAACAGAACACAAGAGTACATTATTGATCAGTATTTCATATGAGTGTTAGGTACGTAACTACATTTTTTCCATATTTTAGAAGAACAAAAACAGTGAATATGATTCGTAAGAACTGCATTAACTTCAACCATTATATTTATTGTTTAGCAACACAACATACTGAGTGCAAGATGAAATCTTATTCCTTACACATTTCAAAGAGACAATAATATACAAAAACTTTCCTTTTGTTACAATTCCATATAAATAAAAGTCTTCCAAGGCAAAATTATCTGATCATCAGCCTACACTCCACCCTTGAAAGGTTTACGAGGAAGACCTCATTCAGCCCAGAGCAGGCAAGATAATAATGCAGCTTGGAAGAGCCAAGTCTAGCACACAAACTGAATAGGTGTGTCAGTCTTGGCTGTTTGGTGATGTGCCTGGTTAGTACAAAAGCACCAACCTAACCAGGCATTTAGCGAGCTCATCCACCGGCACTGCAATCTGGCACAGTACCACCAGGACCAAAGCCACCCATTCTCCGGCGAGGTGGTCGGGGTGGACTGCAAGCAAACATGACAAGAAATTCTCAAAAATAAACCAACACACAAAAAGGTTTTAAGCATTTAAAAAGCTAACACTAAACTTCCTAAAAATAAAAATTAGATTTTCTTATTATACTCTGACAACTATTGAGAATCTATTCATAATTGGCTTTAACCACAAGCAATGAACAGTTGGTTAAACTTTATTACTTGTTATAGTAATTTATGCTAGTCTGAATTCTCTATATCACACCCATTACTTGATTGAATTACATGATAACCCCTCTATAATGATAATATAACGAGTCAAAGAACTTGGGTTCTTGAGTTCTGTTAAAAAGTTTTCATTGGATGTAATAATATTGTAAATAATTTAATAATGTACAAAAGAAATGCTTATTGCCAGAGGTATCTATGGTATGACAGACATGGCATTGCAATGGGAACCCCTCATAAGGGCACTATTTGGAG
>CAXIVR010000005.1:73599838-73610655 GCA_964035755.1 Teleogryllus oceanicus | reverse complement strand
ATACAAGCATTAATTTTTATTGAAAAAGACGAAAAAAAAAGCACCTCGGTCAACACATGATATCATTTTACCATTTATCAATTATTTTGTAACATTTTTATCACAAACCCCCGAAGTCAATCTTTCCAGCTTGTTCGCCCACACCCTGACGGTCGATCTCCCTCGCTTTAACCCCCCCCATTCGGGCACATCCCCGGACAGCACGCGCCAGGGGATTGTGGACGATCGGAAGGCGGCTATCCCCCGAATGTCCACGGCGCGAGGGAAAGGGGAGACTGCCCGATAGCCGCCAGATACCGCGTTTACGTCGCGGGGTGCCGCAAGGTGCATTTGGAGACATCTATCTGCAGCCCTCCCGTCGACCACGCGGCCCCGCGCTGCCGTCCCTGTACGTCAGGGCGCGCAGATACCGCCGCTGCTGCAACCGCCCCGTCCAAAAAAAAAAATAAAATAAAAATTTAAAATAAAAAAAAAAATAAAAAAGTGGAGCTCGACAGCAATAGGTACGATTACGACTCTGCAACCTCTAATCCCAAAATAAAAAAATAAAAATTTTTAAAATTTTTTTAAAAATAAAAATGGGCTCGAAGTACATATTTTTTGATTTATTTGAAACAAATACTTAATATTGTAACATTGGAATTTTTACCCATAGTCTTGTGAAACACTGTTTTCAGCAAAAAAGCGCGGAAGATTCAATTTGAATTTAAAAATTCTAAAGTTTTTTTAAAATCGTACATCACCACTTTAAACCCGGGGGAAATTTATCAATACGCTCTTCAATTCAAAGCCGCAGTTAACAGTGATTTAAGCCGTGTATTTCTTTCGGGGCAGAAGATTTTCCGCCTTGAACCCCTGCCCCCGAGTCTCGATGGGAAATTTAAAAAACACGCTCCTTCCATGCCATGAAACCCGGTAAACGGTCTTATGTCAAATGTTCCTTCTCGAGCTTACGGAAAAGCTGGTTACGTCATTGGTTTTTCTTGGGAGGGAAACGAAGGGCGGGTCAGGGAATCATTTTGGGGGGGGCTCGTAGATTTTGTTAAAATATTTTTATTTTTTGTATATTATTTATTCTGTAGATATGATTCAACACAAAATTTTTGTTTAAATAATTATATAATTCGAACATAAATAAGTAATTAAATCAATTTTGCAAAAAAAAGGGAAAGGTAAACGAAAACTCTACCCCTTTTTGGGAGGTCCATGGCCCCCTTGCCCACCCCATCTCCCAGCGCGGCTCAAGTAAAAATTTTCAAAATCAGGTCCGTCCAGAAGAATTTATGGGTCAAGGGGTTCACGGTACTTTTCTCTGGTTTTAAAATTTTCCCTCCATTTCACCCCACAATCTATTTCCCCAACAATGTTTTGATTTCTTTAAGCAAACCCAAAGCAGTTGCTGAATTTTTTTTCTGAATGAATATTCTTGTCGGTTTCCCAGATTTAAAAAATTAAATTTGAGTATTTCTTCAAATACACAACCCCCTTTCCCATTTCTCTTAACATACTCATACATAATAGTTGCTTATTCGTTAAAAAGCTGAAAACGTTCAGCTCGCGTAATTTCAACTAGATTGTAATTTCTGAGCCCCAAAAGTCATTTCAAATATCAATTCAACCAAATGGAACAAAACTTTTCATATCCCATAATCTTTCCTTCATTACTTTTCCTTCCCCCTTAAATCTTTTTTTCTTTGCATTTACCTAAATTAACTTAACTCAATGTTTTAAAAAGTCGGCCTATAACCTTCGGGGTTTTCCCCAAAAATCCGCTAACCCGAAATTATCGGGGAAGGATTCCATTATTTCCTCAGCTTTAAAGTTTTCTTCGAGGCAGTGGTCAATGGCTCCTCTTACAATGCTTCCGCAAATTGTCCATCACCGCCTCCCCGGGGCCCCCCCTTTCCCTTCCCCGGGTTCGGGAAGAACGCAAGGGTTTTAAAGGGAATTAGACAGTATCGCACATTGCGTGGGAAAACGCACCTCCCGACCCTTAAAAGCCTGACCCTTCCACTCGTATGGCGAAGCGGCTTATCTCCAGATCGATAAAGCGGCGGAGGATATCTCGATTAAACCCCATTTGTTCCGCGCAGAGGTCTCTGTTTGGGAGAGCGAAAAAACCCGCACCCCGCGCCGCCCTCGTTAATCCCCCCATTTTTTTCCTTTGCACCTTTTCCCTTTTTGGGTTTTTTTCTCCTCCTCCTCCCCCTCGTTCCCCTCCCCCCCCTACAGCCTTTTGGGTGTGTGTATGTATCTGTTGCTTGCCCCCGGAAGGGGAATCCAGGGTCACACACAGCCCACCGTCATCAATCCGTGGAGGTCGATTTGTATAATCGATCTTATTTTCCCAACATTTCATTAGAGCGCGGTAGTGCCGGGGGGCCCGGGTCGAGCGGGTTTTCGGTGCGATCCCGACCCCGTGCCCGTGAATACATCATCAGAGGTCGCGCGTTGCTCGATTGGCGATTTTTCCAAAATTTTTCTCCCCCGTTCCGGGGTAGTTTCTAAAAAACCATTGGAGGGAAAATATGGTTGTTGCTCACTCAGCTTTTCGTTTGCCACACCAACTTGTGGGGAAGTTAGTGGCGATTTCTACCCAAATTTATGCCAAACGTCAACAGTTGCACTATTTAGGAACCCCAAAGACTATCTGCTAATGTTTTCTTGAGCTCTTTTTTTCCCTAAAATTAAAAAGATAAGTGGGGTTGGGATTTCATAAACAGTATTAACATTCATTAATAATGGGGATTGGGTAAAAATTGACAGCTTTCTTAAGTGATTGGAAACGGGGAAAGTGAAAATTGATTTATGTTTGGGGGCGGTGGAAGTACTGAGTTAATATTTTCGAGAAAAAAGTTTTAATTTGATTTGGGGTGGTTTTGAGATCGTTTGAAATTATTCAGTTACAATGAACTTTACTTGCCCTTATATATATATATATATATATATATATATATATATATATATATAAAAATTTTGACGTCAGGGGATTATACAACCCGTAACGCCCCCATAAGCCAAAAAAAAAGGCCCGAACACCGAGGAATATTTACGCGGCGGGCGATGGCCCGAAAAGGGGCATCTCCCCGCGGGGTTTTTCGCAACCCCGATGTCCGAAGTTGCGGTGTTACTCCACCAATGAGTGGATGATGAGAACCACCCTTCCAAAATTTTTCCCCAGGCGGAGACGCATAAATACCGCGACGCACTCCGGAAGAGCTGTCTGTCGCTGGAAATGGCGGTGTTACTCCACCAATGAGTGGATGATGAGAACCGGCGCCGGCAAAACCATCACGAATCTATATCCTGGATTATAAATAGTCATATTGTAATGTCAACATGTAGTCATCAGGTGCCTACTTTCGATACTACTAATTATTACTTTCAATGTACAATCGTCTCCTGTATTATTTCAGTAGTGTACATATCTTTCGCGGCCCTTACAGGCAACCAATCATTACAAATGAGGTATTCTAAAAAAAGAAAATTTTTATGGAACAGGTTTGCGTTTTTACTTTAAAATATTAAAGGGTTTATTTAAAAAAACCCCCTCTAAATATTCAAAATCAAATACAACCCACTAAAATGGCTGTATTTTTTTTCCCATAAAAATTTAATAACTCCTAAACAAATTTTAGGACCTTAAAAAATAAAAATTTTTTTTTGCAAATTCTTAATTTTTTTCTGATTCCCTTTCTCGATTCTACCTCCCTTGCTCAGAGCCTATCTGGGGGCAATGAAATTACCACAATAGTATTAAATGTAATATTTAGATTACATATAACCAGTCACGTGTTTCGGGAAAACTCTTCCCATCCTCGTGGGTTTTACAATTTTTCAATTAAAATACATAATCAAATTAAAATGTATTAACGTCAACAAAATCAAAAAAAGTAACAATAAAATAATTATAAAAAATACTAATTTTAAATAATTATTTTATTGTTCACTTTTAAAATTTTTTGGGACTTAATTGTAAATTTTAGAACTCTGAAGGGTGGGGAAAGTGATCCCAAACCGTGTCTGGTATATGTAAACATATTAAAAATTTCATTTTAAAACAATTTTTGGGGCCCTTTACCCCCAGATAATTTTTCTGGGTACCACAAAATTTTTGCTGCCACCACAGAATTTGCTCCCGGCCTGGCATCTGCAATTGTATTTAAATTCAAATTTAACTAATTCTTTGATATTCTACGCTATTGAATTGCCGGGGGGTATTTTTTTCTTTTATTTTATTTATTTTCGTCAAAAAAAGTAAAATCTGTGTATGACGTTTTGGGGATAAACAAATTCTGGGCACAATTTCAAAAATTTGTGTCCCCACACTGTCATATACTACTTAATTTTAGTGTACATCCTCGGGGGGATAACATTAAATAAGAATAATATGTATTGACAAGGGTGTATTTTTTTAAAGTTTAATTAAAGGGGACATATAGAACAAGTGATGATGGATAAGAGGGGCTTGCAGAAAATCATTTTCAGGTTTCATATGGAAATGGAGAAATAGGGAAAAAGGGTGGGGTTTAACATGCGAGAATTCTCCACGGGACTCTAGTATGAATATCCAGGGGATCCCTTTTAGTTCAAAACACTAGATAGTTCTGTAAACTTTTAAAAAAAAACCATGGCAGTGTTTCTCCATATCCAAAAGATGCAGCAAAAAAGGGCCGGGAAATTGGGGCTTCTTCTTTTCTCTGCACCCAGAAGAAACCAACCTTTTTACTTTTTTCAACAGTACTGATCCATCCCAAAAAAATTTTATACCTACAATGTCCGGCATCATTGGATTACCTAGTACCCCCTTACTGTAATTCGTCGTTACCGAAAAGGGCAGCCAGATAGGAACAGCGGGTGTCAATCCTAATCTTGCTCCTTTTTCTTTTGGATCACAAACATCGAAACAATCTTCGTCGTTCGGACAATGATTCCAGACAAAAGCATTTTTCGAAACTACGAAATGCAAAAACCCAAAAGTATTCTTTTGGGTGTAGTGGGGTGTCATATTTTCCAGTATCATTTTCAACTTCAATTCATCTCATAAGCGTGGAAAGTTCAAAAAACCAGCATCCATGTACTACAAGGACAGAAAGGGGGTGTTTTTGGGAAAACTAGGGGAACATCTTGTACCCCAAAAGTCAGGCCTCTTTGACTTCCCCTTTGTACTTTCCCTTTTTGACAACCAATCCCTCGGCTTATTAGGCCAGGTTGGTTTATACGAATGGACTCACTGTCCAGCGATCTATGTAGAGCCGTGGGACTATTGCCTGTCTTGAATATTCACCCTGGCCCACCCTGAATTTTTTTTTTTTATTTTATTTAGTAAAAAACTATATGACGTATGGGGGGAAAAATCATCTCCACGCTTCTTAGTTTCATTCCTTCCAACTATTTAATATTAATAATTTTAAATATAAATAATAATAATAAATTTAAAAAGCTAGAATTAACATTTAAAAAAACTAGATTTTTCCCTTTTCCAAATTTAGAAAACTTATTTGTAACGGTAAACGGAAATTTGATTTTTTCTCTATTGCTAACAAAAAAAAACTCCCCTAACTCTACTCCAATACAACCAAAGAAATCTCAACAAACTGCATAGTGAAACATTTTAGTCCAGAAGCAAATCAAGGGCCATCTCGCTTTTTGCTCAATGGATCGAAACGGGACAAAACCATCGAGATGGGGCAAGAACACGGTATATGAATTCATCCAGCTGGGTGTGTCCGACGTGCAACCCAGAAATTTTGTTTTTCTTTCGATATTTCCCTATGTTTTCAATTGTCACAGAGACACCTCAAAGGTTCTAAATGAATTGAGAAAAAAATTAAATTAAAAAAACTGGGAAATAGCAGTTGGGAACGGGGAAGACTTTTCCCGAAAGGTCGAAGCACAAATTGGGAATAAATCCAAATATCTTTTCGAACTTTCAAAAATTTCACTCTTAGCCAGTGCATGAAGCTGTCGGAAGTCAGATCCCTTCCTGCGACTCCCCATGTCAGCGCGGGATGAGGCCTTGCACCGACAGGAAACAGTATCAACCGGAACGAGGACATCGCGGGTCTAAAATACAAAACGCAAAATTTTAAAATGTTTTGAATAAACGCAACCCCCTCCCACCCTGAGCTTAGAATGTGAAACACCGCCCTCTATCTTGGGCGCACGGGGAGAATTGCAGCTTAGGAAACAAAAAGGGGAAAACCCGGGGAAACGTCTGTAAGCTTCAAATTTCGAGTCGAAAAACAGGAATGGGGGAGTGGTGCAATCAAAAAAAAATGTGTCGAATCGGCATCCCCCCCTCTCGGGAGCGTAAAGGGTTTTGAATAACCTTTCCGGGTCGCCCAAAAAACCTCGCGGGGAACATTGCATCTTCAAAACCGTTTAAACCGGGAACGAAGAGTTTTGGCGAAATTTAGAAGACGCAAAACAGGAATTTGTCCAATAAAAACATCCTCTTTTTCGCCTGAGCCAAAGAATTGGAACTTTTCCGTTCTTGCGTTACCGATGGCCTGGGGGGAAGCATTGCCCTTGGGGAAACCGGATCGGGGAAGAAACTTTTGTAGGCTTCAAAGGTGAAAAGTCCAAAATAGGAATGTTCGAATAAACGCAACATCCCTACTTCCCCCCGATCCTAAGAAATCAAACTTGTTCCCTTCTTGTTTCCCCCAATGGCCCGAAAGGGGCATAACCCCCACAAAAAATATCACCAAACTGTCTGTGGCAAAGTTACAAGAGGTAAAACAGGAATGGTCAAAAAACGAAACACCCTTACCACCCTGATCCTATGGCGTCAATGTCAGTTTCAGTTCTGCGTTCCCAATGGGGGGGGAAAACGTACACAAAAAACAGCATCACCCGGAAATTTCTGTAGGTTTGAAAAGTTACGAAGGGCCAAAAAAATTTTCAATAAACGAACCCACTTCACTTGACTAGGCTCAATTTTTCTTCTCGTCCCCCAATGGCCGGGGGGGACTTTGCACCAAAAAGATCACCGGAAAGGGCTTGGCCAAAATTTCAAGACCCAAAAAATGAAAAACGTTCTAAACTTTCCTCATCCCCCTCGTCGGCCGGACGTCGGAAATGTTCCCTTCGTGCTCTCCCAATGGGCCCGGAAGGAGATGCGCGGACCCCCCGGCCGCAACGGCGCTGCCCCCAGTATGTTTTTTCACTGTGGGAGCCCTATTTCATTAGGGGCACCTGGGCGCCGGGTTGCGCCGCGCCGCCCCGCTCCCCCGCGGCGCCTCACCGCGCAGTGTGCTCCTACGGGAACGTGTCGGGCACAAAGTCGTTATTACGTGTTGGGCCTTAGTCGTTATTACGTGTCGGGCCTTAGTGCCACAGCACTGCTAATCGTAAGAGTTAACAAAATACGCATTGCAATTTTTACTTTCGGGATACATACTGTATGGAAAAATATTCGTGGTATAGAGAAAGTTATGTAATGCTGCGGATAATCGATTTCGAGATTTCAACGGAAGTACAGGTTTGGGGGTCCCCTGATTCCGAAAAAGTGTTGTTTTTTTTCTTTCAAAACATCCGTCTGTCCGTCCGTGTATGAATACTACTACCGCCTGAACCATACGTAGGAATTTTTCAAAATTGAAGAAATCCCTGCCCATCTGGCTCTAGAGGGAAAGTTTCCCAAATTTTAAAAAATTTAAAAGGGTATTTTAAGTAAAAAACCCCCGGACTTTTTTCAAAATTTTCTAAAAAACAATTAAATTTTTTTTAAACTTTCTTGTAATAAAAAAGTAATATACCCCTTAAAAAAGTGGCATGGGTTCGATTTTCACGGTAAACTCTAAATTTTCGAAAATTAAAAACGTTTGATTTTTTTCGGCTTTTCCTACAACTATAAACTTGAAGATAAGAGGGTTTTTTTTAATTAAATGCGTAGTCCAAAAATGTACATGACCTTAATGAATGAACTATTTAGTTCATTCATTACGGTCATGTACATTTTTTGAAAATTTTAGTAGTTTTTGTGTACTACTAAATATTACGTGCAATATTTATAATTTTAAAAAATATCAAAAACAAGATTTTTGAAAAAGAGCTCCACATTTTTTTTTTAAATTTTTGTTAGAAGTAGTGACAAACGAACCCTATAGCGTGACATAAATGCCACATTGCTCTATTCTTTGGTTGTTGCAAAATTCTTGTACGGAATTTTTTTGACTTGTCTTTTACGTCGGAAATATTTATAATAGAGGCAATTTCTTCACATTCTTATATTTATGAGTATATGTGCTTTGAATAATGTCAAATAAAATTTCTCGAAAACTCAAGTTTCTGTAAAAATGGAGCTTAAAAATTTCCCCTTTTTCAGATATGCTCAAACGCCATTTTCTAAAAAAAGGGCTCCTAAATATTTTCTTCAAATTTCCCCAATACATAGTGCTAATTGCACTTTTTAATATGACGTAAAGTTTATTTTGGTGTATCCTTTTGTTTTTTCAAAAATTACACATTTAATTTTTTTTGTAATACCTCTCACGCTGTTAATATGGACATTTTCATGGATTTGTATAAATTATTAAATTTGTGATTTAAAGTGCTTCAAATGACTTTAAATGAAGTTTCCCCCGAAAACTCAAAGTTTCCCTTTTATAAAAAGGGAGTTTCAAATTTATTTTCAGAAAAGCAATTGCCATTTTTTTAAAAACCCATTCAAATTATTCTATAACATTTTATTTAAAACGAGTTTCACTCTTTTTTTTAATATTCTTTAAGTAATAATTCGGTTGTAATTTTAGGGAAAACAAAATGTTGAAAATGTAAAAAAAATATTTTTGGGGGACGATAGATGGGAGCTGGCCAGAGAATGGAGCAAGACCTTAAAAAACCAGACCACGCCAAGGTAATTGAAAACTTTACTACGAGAAAGTCTTTCCTTTTTGTGGGACCTCAAGTTTTATTAGAACAATGAATTTGTTTTTTTTAATTGAGGAGATCCTATTCATGGGTCAATAGATAAATTATCGGAATATTGATCCAAAAATCAGTTTTATGGTACATATTTGACAATAATGTGTATTTTTCTTCTTCGAGTGGACGTCCAAACCTGGTTTCTGTCAAGAGAAACAAAAGGTATTTTATCATGATTTCCTATTCATGGGTCAATAGATAAATTATCGGAATATTGATCCAAAAATCAGTAAGCATCTGAAAAAAATTAAACCATCTCTATTACTTAGTTCCCGAATCTCTGGGTCTAGCTTCGTTTGATGACAGTTTTCGAATGTAGTAAAGTAAAAAAATTGGCTTAAGTTTCGCTGCAAGCTGACAAGGATGAAGAAGAGAAAAAAGAAATAAACGAGAAAGTAAAACTCAACTCGAGAGGTACACTTTGCTTCAAAATGATCTATACGATTTTTTACGATTACTGAGTTTTGTAACTTCTACAAAATCACTCTTTATTAGAATTTCTAATGGTTCCGATTTTTTCTGTAAAGACCCTTCAACATGGAGGGATGATTCTGGCCTTAAAAGTTCAAAAAACTTGAGAAGACAGTTGAGAAAGACATCGTAAAAAGAGGTGTCACACTCAACGTTTCAGTAACATTCTTACAAAAGATGAAACTGACAACTTGTTTTTCATATCTTTGCCAAAGATAGTAACAATTACCCAGTAAATACCCTCTTAGGAAAAAAATTAATGCTCAATGAGTGTTCATTCGTTCAAATTGTGTTTTAATTATACATAAATGACTGCTTATAATGAACATGCTGGTCTCTTAAAGATGTGGGCGTTATTAAAAATATATCATTGCTAAAAAACTTCATGTTGTTACAGAAATTTTTGAATCCAGTCTTAAGTAATAATTGATTCAGAAAGTTTGTAAAAATTTGCTTGAGTTGTCTGAATGAAAATTTCTTTCAAAGGAAAATAGATAGTCTAAGTAGAAATTAGTATATCACTTTTCAATGGACTTCTTTGTTGGGTATATTCTGTTCCAACTTCAAGGCGTTTGAAGGTCTCCTAGATGTTCACCAATTGAAGTGAAATTTTCCACAGATCATCTTTTTCTCGATTGAAATCGGAGTTTGGGTGGAAGCAGAAAAGTTATAACTTTTGGAAAATTCTCCTGTGGTTAAGGGCCACTCTTGTTTATGCACAAGCAGTTGCATAAAAAGTAAGCACAAAGAGTGCTCGAAATATTACGACGAAAAGTTGTTTCAAACGAAAGCATGTTTGGCGAATGATTTCTAGCAAACATCTGAACTTTGATTATTATTCATAACTTTTTCCAATTAATATATTTCAGGTTTATTTTTTTAATTATACTTTTTTTTTTCCTGGCAAAAAATGTTTGGATGGAAAAATCATATCCTGTTTTATGTTGTTTATTTTTATTTAAAAAGAGTAAAATTGAAATTACACTTCCCCTTATATATCTTTTCCCAAAATTTTCCCCGGGAAATTTTGTTACCTTACATATAACGGTTAAAATTTAACTTTAACGGTTAACTTTTTCATACGAACAACACTTTGCCAGATGACATTAAATGTTTAAATTCGATTAAAAAATTTAAATCTCAAGTAAAATCGTTTCTGCTGCATAACCGTTTCTATACAATTTTGAGACTATTTTAGGGATCAAAAAGGGGGGAAAAAAAATTTAATTTTTAGTGATACCAAAGTATTATTTACTAAAGGGGGAAAATAATTCTAAAAAACCCGTAATGTATTTATGCCCCCTTCTGGGTCAATGGCCCCCCTCTCGATCAGATTTTTTGTTCAATTTCCCCGATCCATTGAGCAAATGCTGATATGGCCCCCTTGTTTTTCTTCTGGGCATAAATGTAACTTC
>CAXIVR010000005.1:73468978-73599738 GCA_964035755.1 Teleogryllus oceanicus | reverse complement strand
AGGGGCCCACCTTTTTCGAACTCGTCCCCTCCATCCCCCCCAGAGGAGCTGTGCCGTCCTCCTACCGATGGCGTCCACAGGCGTACTTTGAATGGCTCCTCCACGACAAGGCACGACGTTGACCTCTGAAATACATTTGGTGTTTCTGATGAGACAACATTTTTACGGTGGTGTATTGAATTTTAAAATATCTCGAGAAATTCGTGACGTAGGCGAAAATGTTTGGAATAATTTGATTTGTTCGTCGCTCTCGAAGGTTGTAGTCCTTCTCCCCCGACACCATCACCAACCCCACTTCAAACCCACAGTCACCGCTCCAAACTTCACCCCCGCCGGCGAAGTGGAGATGTGTGCTGTCGTCCCTGCTCCACCATGTCACCGTACGGCGTCCTAACTGATTCCGTCTGATTGTCTCGTCCAAAACGAAGGCGTGTCGCTGACATCTGGAATCCATTTTAGTGCTTCTGATGGGACAACATTTATACGGTGGTATTATTTTATTTTATTTAATAGGTAATTATTACAGACAAATTAGAAACTTGATCCAATGTGGCTAGGCCGAAGGCCTTTAAGCCATTACAATACCTACATTCTACCGAGTTCTAACCTTCGCCTTCTGGTATTCACCCCAATGGTCTCTCCATCGCCTCAAAGCCGCGGAAACGAGACCATAAGGTACGGCTGAGGAAAACCCCTGAAGGGGGAAAACCTGCTGTCAGAAGCCGAGACATGCTACTCTATCCGGTTTTTAGACTATTTATTTATTTGGCGGGGCGTCAGGCATTCTCCTTCCAGTGTTTGGCCTCCACTGCACCTGAAAACAAACAGCACCACAGAAAATCGTCCGCACCAACGCCTCTGCCCTAACATTTCGATTCCACTTCCCTTCGCCCCTAATGTGCTTTATTTTAGCTGTTTCTTTATTTTATTTTAATTTAATTTATTTTTAATTTATTTAACTTATTTTAATTAATTTAATTTTAATTTATATAACTTATTTTAATTTATTTAACTTGTTTTAAATTAATTTAATTTTAATTTATTTAACTTATTTTAATTATTTTAAGTTAATATATATATATATATATATATATATATTTTATTGACTTATTTATCTACTTATACTTAACAATTGACTACAATTTAATTTTTTTTTTTTTTTTTTTTTTTTTTTTTTTTTTTATTTTTTGTACTGTTTACTAACCTAACATAACTTACTGACTAACTTAATTATTGTTAGTTTATTGATTTATTACATATTTCTCTCCAGTCTAGGCTCTGCTCGTACTAACCACTGCTGTTTTCCCACTCCTTAATTTCCGTTTCTCTAGTGGTCCGAACCTTTCCGAGAAATTTTCCTAATTCTTTCATGAAGTTAGCTCTTATCCCTAGAATGTTTTGGGAGCGTTACGTTCCTATGTTAAGTAGTAATTTCATTCCATCCATTTTCCTCTCCAAGTTTCGGTCGCATCTGCAAATTAAAAGGATATGGATCCAGTCTTCCTATCACCGCAAAGCACAGATGCCATTACCATTCGAGTCCTTTAATCTACGTTGCATCCACCCCGACCCTGAACCAAGCGTATCCCCTTTGCGTCCTTTGCAGTGTGTTTACGTAACGTTCGCAACCCCATAACGGACTCGCGTGAATTTGCGCAACTAGCGAACGTTTTTCGCCGTTGCTGCAGGATCTCTTGCCTTTTAATATCCGCAAGTCTATCCGAGATTAACTGTTCTATGTCACGTGTTCCTATCTCCCACCATTTCCGGAGAAACGTCTCCCAGACCTGAACGTTCCAGTAGCAGTTTAATTTTATACGACCAGTAGCGTTGGTTGCTTCCCTGTAACTGCACCCGAAAACATCTATTTATAAGTGAGTCAGTCTGTTCACCTGCTAATTTAATCCAAAGTTTAATGGGTTTCATTTTAAAATCTTTCCAAATTCCTACACTACCGACCTCTCTTAGGACTCCGGCATTTGCTGCGAATCTAGAGACTCGAGAATTAATTTGAAATAATCTGTTTCGACGCTTTCTAGTCGATCTATCCTATCCACTCCCAAATTTCTGCCCCATAATTCATTGCTGGGAGAACTAGCGATTTAAACATCGTCTCGCACACCTTAAAGGCAATTCGGAACCTGCGCACTGCGCAAACGATTTCTTTGAGCGCAATTCTTCCTTTACTGTGCGCCGCCACTATGTGATTACTCCATCCACCATTCATGGAAAATTTTGCCCAAGATATGTAAATGTTTTTACCGGTCAATCTCTCCTGAGCGTAAACCATTTCTCCTGTTACCCAGATAAATCCATTCTTGAAGACAACTACTTGGTTTTTTGAATATTTACTTTTAATCCCCTATGTTTCACTATACGTTTCTAGGATATTTAAACTTTTTGTAAGCCGTCAATAGTCTCCGAACATAAAACTAAATCATCAGCATATAGTAGTCCGGGAATGTTCAGGCCCTCAATTTCGGCGCAGATGTATCCGCATCCTGTAACCACGTCAATAAATCGTTTATAAACAAGATAAACAATAGCGGTAGAGAGGACAGCCCTGTCTTACTCTCTACTGTCGATTTTATTTTTCGCGTTGTACTCCATCACCGCACCTGACACAGAAATTTACTCTTCGTATATGCTCTGCAACACTTTTAAGACTTTACGTGAGACGCCTAGCTCATTAAGTTTTTGCCATAAAGCTTCCTATTTATAGAGTCAAAGCCATTTCGAAATCTACAAACTGCAATATAAGTGGCCCTGTTTACGCGCAAGCGCCTGCTTTACTAGGGTATCTAACACAAAGATATTGTCGGTAGTCGCGAAGCCTCTCCAAAGCCTGCTTGCAATTCTGATATTTTACGGCTTTTCCGCCCATTCACTCAGTCGCCCGTTGAGTATTTTACAAAATAGCTTGCTCAGCGCTGGTAAAAGACTAATTCCGCGATAATTTTGTGGGCAATTCGTATTACCTTTATTCTTAAAGACTGGTTGGAGGATCGCTGTACTCCACGTTTCTGGATACGATCCAGAATCAACTATTGCATTAAATAAATTTAGAATACTTTCTGGTCTATGTGCCACACCTGAAATAAATTGTGTGGAATGCCGTCCGCGCCGCCTGCCTTCTTATTATTCATGGCTAGCATAGCCCTATTCACTTCATTCCAGGTTATCGGTCTGTCTAATTCAGGGACATCCCGGTCCGTGATAATATATATCCCTGTTTCAATATTCGCTATTTCGAGCGCCCGTAAAGTACTGCTCCCACGCGTCTGATGAAATTGCATTACTTACATTTCTTTATTACGCAGTGATCTTATAACGTCCCAAATTGATTTATTATGATTGTTTCTTAAAATTGCCTCTATTCTTGCTGTCTCACTCTCCTGCCAAGATTTCTTGATTTCTTAATTGTGGCCTCGTATTGCCTAGTAGTAACAAGTAACTATTTCGCTTCCGCAGTTCCACTGTTTCTGAACATTCTAAGGCTACTATTGCTTCACGCCTGCTCACCCGACACTCGCTAAACCATCCTTGGGTCGCACCCTTCCTCCTCTCCCACATTCTGCATGCCCTCCCTGCGCGAAAGAGTCTCCTTTCTAAATTCCTTGCTTGCCTTCCGGTGACCGCTCCTCCGTGCCCACTACCGAGTTAAGAATAGCCTCTGCAAATTTCCTGTCGCTTTTCCTCTTTCCATATAAACCGTCGTCTTGCTATTGTGAAGTTTGTTGCTCCTGCCTGTGCCACTGCCTGTGGCAGTTCAGTAGCATTTACTGATAAATGAACGCACACAGGCAAATGGTCGATTCTGCCGTAATTCGATTCCAAAATCTAATAAATTGTTTATTCTTTCATGAGACAATAGAGCATAATCTATTACACTACCTCCATTCCCACTCAATAAAAGTTAGTTCCCTTCAGTATCCTGTCCATAGTTGCCATTTAAGATTTCTTGAGATTAAATCTCTGCATAATTCTAACAATTCCTGACCTCATTATTGATGACTGAGTCTTTGCTTTTTCTAGAATTAGCTCGCTTCTGCCGATCGAACTCCGAAAATACTTCCTGCTCATGACCAATTCTAGCATTCATGTCACCTAAGACTAGTAAATCAGTATTCGATACCTTTGCTTCAACGAGTCTAAGAAATTATTGATTTCACCAAAAGCTTCTGGAGAATACTAACGCGAGCCCTGTGGGTGACGGTATATAAATCCAATTGCGAGGTCTGTATTTTGCATTAGCAGTCTAGTACAACGAAAATTGTCGGAGTTTGCTTGTAATTTCATAAATAAATTGCACTAACCTATCCTGAAATATGCACGCAACACCTCCTGGTACCTACCCTTTCCTCTACGTTTTTTAGTTTTGCTATGGCTGTAAAACCAGACACATTTAAAGTCTCACCCTCCTTCCACCAAGTTTCTACGAGACCGACAATATCAAATGTGTTTATGTACCCATGAAGTCTTGATTTCCGAGCTTAGAGCCTAGACCTTGATGTTCCAACATCCTATTCTTAAAGCCTATTCCTGCCTATTTGGCGACCTGCTGGGTCCCGACTCACCGCGAGCTTCCTGCTGCTGCACGTTTGCCGCAGCCATCGCCCTCGTAAGAGGTCCTCGCTCCAGGCTGTCAGCCGCAAAGCGTCCGGGACTCGCCGAGTGCCGTGGGCTCCGGCGGGAACGTGAACGCGACCGCCGACGCGTCCGGGGCCGGGGCGGCCGCGAAGAGGCGCCCGCTTGCCCGGAAGGGGTTTCCGCCCACTGGGGTTCTGCCCCTCGCCGAGTTCACGGGACCCCGTCGCCCGCCCTCCCACGCCCGCGGACGGGCCGCCAGCTCAGCCAACACGTAGCTGCGCCCTGATACGGTGGTGTATTATACGCTTATATTAGACATCGAAATTGTGATTTAGGAAAAAATGTCTGGAATAATAAGTTGTTGTTTTTTTTTTTTTTTGCTTCTGGAAGGTCGTTGTCATAGTCCCCCCGCCCCGACACCACAACCACACTTCTGCCCTGCCTCGACCATTACCGTCACTGCCCCAGTCCTCGTCCCCGCTCCGAGGTGGAGATGGGTGCTTCCGCCGCAGTCTCTTGCAATGAAGCTACCGGTGTCCCAATTAGACGTCGCCCCTCCCCCCCAGTGGTTCCCACCCCTGCTGCTGTCTCCGCCGCTACCGATGCCTACCGCCCACAGGCGTACATTGCACTGGCTCCTCCACTCAAGCGGATTCGGTGGTATAACGGTCAGCGTACCGGACTGTTGTACCCGAGTTTACGGGTTCAAACCCGATCGAATCCGTAGATTTTTAGAGGGGGAACTCCTTCCTTCGGAGGGGAAAGTAAAGCCGGCTCTCCCATGTAGTTGATTTACTGCATGTTAAAGATCCTGTGTGTTTCCGGGCGCGTCAACTGCTTCGGTCATTAGTCCCGTTAGTGTAGTGCCTGTTTTTTCTCGGGAGATGGCGGTGATCTTCCTCGCTGGATGGCGAGATCAGGCGCCGACCTACCGTCGGCTAGTCGGATTTCCTCTAACCAGGACTCTCCCACCAGCGGGCACCGCCCAGCCGGGACAAGCTCTAAGCTCCGACCGGTCTCCGAAATATGTGGTAGTGTAGCGCATGTTAGTGTAAGTGAGGTGTAAGGAAGGATAGAACAAGGAAGGGAAGGACAGATCGCGCGCGGTCCGTGGCCCGTTTGGTAGGGTACTGCCCGGCATTCGCCTGGTGTTGATTGGAGAAACCACGGAAACTACCGATTAGAGCAGCCTGCGCTAGAATTCTCCTCCAGACAGCCACTGAATTCGATCTAGCTGAAAGCTAGTGTCGAAAATCTTGCCGCGTCAGGACTCGAACCTAGGACCTCCTGGTCAGAGACGCTGCAGTGGCATCAGTTGATGCACTGAGCTACCGCTCCCGGTTTATATAGTGTTATGTACTGTTTATACATGTGTGTTTTAGTCGTTTGTGTACAAATCAGATAGGTGTTATTAAGCATATTCTTACCGAATCTACGAGTACTAAAGAAAAACATTAATACCAGCTTCTCAACTTTCTGAAATAGCAGAATTATTCGTCGACTGAGTATTTACGAGGCTTGCATCAAAAGAAAAAAATCTAAAATAAATCGTCAATGTGTTCGTCACTCTGGTGGATCATATCGCTTTCTTTGTCTCCGCAGTGGCTGACTCCCTTGGCTCTACATGTTGAATGGCATGTCGTTGCCCTTGTGAATTTTTGGCGTGTAGACTGCGCTTCACTATGATCCATTCATCTTCAGACAGTGAAATATCTCGAGGAAAACAGACGTACGAACAAATATCTGGAAGTAGTAAATGTTTTTTTCGGAAAACTGCTGTCGTCGTTTCCTCAACGCCACCTTACTTATCGCCCTCACCCATTGCATTTAGAATAGATTTTTGCTTCATAAAAAATTAAAAAATAAGCATTTCTTTAATTTAATGTTTTAAAATTAAAATTGTTCTGCCTACGTATTGAACTATTTCAATACAATTAATGTTTTTAAACAACATCACCATTATCACATCAACTTTTTATCTCAACAGATAAATTGATTATAAACTATAAAAACCCTTGAAAGATTTCATCAAAACAAAATACGACGGAAAAAATTTTTTTCATATATCGCTAAGATTTGATTTTCCAAATTTGGATTTTTTGTTTTTTCTCCCTTTTCCCCCTAAATTCGGCTTATTTTTCATTGTGCACCTCGTCCCCATTGTCTTTCAAACCGTTTTTTTTTATTTACACATTATACTATCTGTACTTACGATCTCTTTTTTCCCAAATGTTTTTTTAAGGGTTAGCTTTTTGTCTGATATATTTTGCGCCTCTCAGTTTTTAAAAACCGTCACGTATCACCTAACTATTTCTAGACGCCGAATTACAAAGTAAATCTTTATTTATTGTTTCGTGATTGATTACAAACCAAACCTGGAATACCTCAAATTATGGAAAATTTCCCCTATCGGTGGGGGGTTTCGTTTTTGCTAACTAATATTCATTTAACAAACAAAAAAATTTCATAGTTTTAAAGAACAAAAATATATTTTTCCAATATGATTTTTCGTACACTCACTTTCCCAATTTCTCCAAAATGATTATTTTTCCCTTTTTGATTACACAAGGGGCAACTCCTACCTAAACTGCAGTTTTCAAAAAATGTGACTTGATCTACATTTACAAAAACAAACATAAAAAATTGTCCCTTCTCAAAACAAATTATCTCTTAATAAAACCCAAATTTCACAATTTAAATAACCACCCTGTAAAAAATACATACAAACAAATACCAAAATTCACTAATATCTTTTCAATCTTAAATAATATACCTCAATTTTTACATTAATATTCACCTGCGTGACCCCCAGCAAAATTCTGTTTACAAAGTCTTTGGCTGTTCTGAAATAACTTTTTCCGAAACAATTTAACAGCCATTCATTTAAAAACCCTTTTTTACAAGACAATTCCTCTTAAATATTTAAAAAACATCAAGTCAATTATAAAATTTAGATAAAAATTATACACAAGGACGACTTTATCAATAAACATAAAAATTATAGATCTGATTTCTTTACGACTGAAAAAAATAAATTTACTGGTTATAAAGACAAAATTTTTATAAAACTTGTCCGATCAATGTCTTTTCTGAGGAAACCATATTACAACGTTTTAATTTTAATCAAACCTATCTTAAAAAAGTTTCGCTGCAATTTAGTAAATTTTTTTCTGTTTTTCTGTGTCAAGGCGAATTCTCCGGTGGCCCCACGCAAATTTTTTTTGGGCGACGTTCACCCCCCAAGGTCGTCGTTGTCCTGCGACGGTTCGTGCGCTCCCTACCCGATGGAATCGGGTTTTTCCCGACGCCTTCTCCTCGTTTACGCCCAGTTAAACCACAGCTTACACAAGGTGAGTTCGCGTTAGAATGCGAGCCCAAAACCCCAAATTAAACTTTTTTTTAGTAAAGTTGAGATTGTTGAATAAACTATCCCCAAATTAAAAAATTTCTCAATAAATTTTCGAAATAAACCCCATAAAAAAAAATGAAATGAAAAAAAAGTAAATAAGTAACTGCTCAAAACTAAAACTGAAAAAGCTGTAAAAAAACAAAAACCCGTCCTATGTTAAAAAAAATTTTTATTTACAACGGAATGGAACGTGGTTTTATAAATTTTTTATCCTCCCATTTATTCTTACTTTCGTTGCATTATTTTTAATTTTCCCTATCAAATTTTTACGTAATCTTGACATATAAATGATTAACCTCAAAATCAACAATTACCTTTTAATAAATTTCATTTCTGGTATTTTCCCGTGTCCTCGTCGGTTGTGTGGGGGGAATAGTACCCTCAATCATTACGTCTCGACCCGGGAAAAAAGAAATTTCCGTCCGAGTAAAACCTCATCCATTCGCATTTCTACAAAAGTTCTGATTGGCTAGGGCGAAAGACCCCGAAATTTTTTTCCCAGGTAACGCCATCTCTTCGCTACTCTAGGAACTATTTGTAGGGAAAGGTGTCGGGTATTGCCCTTCAATATTTCTTTTGTCGAGTGTAGCCGATGACAAGCGGTTACGATTAAATGGGGGAAGGCAGAACTCGCAGGACTTTCCCAGCGACGATCAGGCGTTCGGTGTTAGTAACTGTTAGTACCGGTTTTGGGTTCCCCATATGTATACTATCATTAAATGTATAAATTATATATGAAGTTCCACAATGACAAAAAATTGTAGAGAAAACAGCATTAACAAGGCTGCAAAATATTCATTCGTTATTAATATATCTCAAAAAATAAGACAAAAATGTTATTTTTATTATTATTTTGTTGTTTTTTTTTGTTTTATTACCCAGGTATTACTATATAAAATTTTTCCCGGTTGCTGGGTACGGTACAAGGGGATTATAATGTACTTTTACAAAAAACAATGTTATATAGCAAGAATAATAGAACTTCGGGGCCCCCAGAACCCTAAAGTACATGTAAAAAAAAATATTCAGTTTTCTGGCCGGATTTAATTTTTCTATTTACAAAAAGTACTTTCTAAGGGCAGCAAAAAAAATAAAGCTTTTTCCCCATTAAAGTGGGAAAATGGGTTCCCCCCAAGGTTTATTGAATACCCCCATATTTTCCCGGGTGGGGGCCCCATTTTAGAGATGTGACAGTGGGACAAATTTCAGTAATTTTTGTTAAAAAATAAGTCTTTGAAAAAATTGTTTTCCATTTTTTTTATAATTTCTCTTTCATCTTCTTTGAAACTTGAATAATTAGGGCTCGTTTTTCAACTTTTACGGAATATAAATTTCTTTTTCAGGGAATATGAACCCCTTTCCCCAAACCCTTATTTATCGTATTTTATTCACACGACCAACCGCCTATATTGGATATAAAAATATAATATGTAGCATGAATTTTGAATGTTGTTTAATAAAACCAACTTTTGCGACTTTTAATCATACAATTAAAATATTTAAAGTGAATTTGTAAAATTATTTATTCATATTTTATCAGTCAGAATTTTTTTTTATATTTAACTAAATCGTAGGAAAAGTCAATAATTGGAATACTGGTTTGAAAAAAAATTGGGTTTCTAGAAAACCACAAAAGTTTAAAAAACAAATTTTTTTTTTTTATAATAAATATTATTTATAATAATTATTATATTTTATTTTTTTAATAAAATTATTATTAAGTTTAATTAAATTAATATTATTTATAAGAAAAATTTGGATTTAAAAAGTTTTTTACTTATTGACATGTTTTTTTCGTTGCATGACTTTGATATTCCTTTTTCCCTCTTTTGAGGTTATTGAAATGGGTGCAGAAACCATCGGGAAAGAAGTAAAAAAGAGGGGGTTTCCTTTTGTGAATATTTGTTCGCCGAGGGTTGGAACCCCCCTTCGATAGGTCAGCCGATGCGGGAGGAAGCCACATGAAGACTGAATCTCTCGGGGCCCATTGCCAAAAAGGACGATCAAGATCTTTAAACCCGTCGTTTTCTTCAAACCTTAAACTTTTCTGGGTAGAGTTTCGGCGGATGACTGCATTACGAAAAAATTTAGACCTTGCATTTTCCTGGGGGGTTTGAATTTTGAAGTGAAGTCGATAAATGATTAAATATTTCAATTTACTTTTGTTTTTCCCATCTTTTGTTTTGGTTTGGCTTTGGGAAGCGTCAATTCCATTTTGTCAGGCCCCAATATTGAAAAGGTTGTTGAAGCTCAACAAAAAATTCAATTTTAAAATGTAATAATTAATAATTGGTTCAATAAAAATTTTATGGAACGATTAAAAATTTTCATTATTGGATTACCTGTAATGGTATAAAAAAAAGAGGTTACGTAAAGGAGCAAAAGGGGAAAAGGGGAAAATATTCTTAAACTGATTTTGGATTGAAAAAAGAATTTGAGAACAATTTCAACAAAACGGATGGTTATAATTTTTGTAAATGTAAGCTTTGAAACACAATATTTATATGATGATGAAACATTATTATGAAGGAATTTAAAAACATTAAATATAATTCAAATTCTTTTTTATTTTCCCTTATAAGTAATTCCAAAAGACTGGCCCTTTTTGTAAAACTAATTCCTCAAAATTTCCCAAATTTCTAATCTCTTTTTAATTCTTTTTCTCTTCAAAATATAAATTTTCAATGTTTTTGATTTAATTCTCTCAGAAATAACTGATGTAAAACTAGTACCACCCGAAAACAAACCCCACTCCGAACATATTGCTGGGGTCGACCTTTGACTTTTTTCGTTGAATATCGTCCCAAGCTTCATGCAAAATGAAGAAAAAACAGCACAAGCACTATTTAGAAAGAGGGTTTCAAAAAACAAATATCAAGCAACCTACATTTCCTTTACGGATTATCGTTGACCGGCCCGGCCTGCCGAACTGGGGAAAGGGGGAGATTTAATTGATTGATTGTTTTTTCCGTATTTCCAGGCCTCCTGTTGTCATTAGTCCCGTTAGTGTGTGCTTGTTTTTCAGGGATGGCGTGATTTTCCCTCGCTGGATGGCGAGACCCCAAACCGACCCCCTGGGCTAGGGGGGTTTCCAACCAGGACTCCCCCACCAGGGCACCGCCCAGCCAGGACAACTCGCCCCCCACCGGTCCCCCGGTATGGGTAGGTAGTGCATGTTCGGTAATGTGTTTGTGTGTGTGTGAAAGGGGAGGATGGGACGGAAAGGGAAGTAAGGAAGGATCGCGCGCGTCCGGGCCCCTTTAAAGATACGCCCGGCTTTCGCCTGGTGTTGATCGGAAAAACTCGATCGGAGCCGGCCGAAAACCCTCCAGAGGACGAATTCGCCTAGCTGATAAGCAGTGTCGAAAATCCTCCGCCGGGGGGTGGGAACCAGGTCTCCCTCAGAGGCGCTGCAGTACAAGGATGCCGAGCTCCCCCCCCGGTGGTAAAGTTGTGGGGACGCCTCCCCCAAAATCTAATACGGAGATGGGGAATAAACGTACATGGGGGGAGGTGCAGTTTTGATTGAAGCGGGCCCCTGAGCAGAAAAAAAGTTTTTGGGACAAATTTTTCCCAAACAGAAAAAACCCAAACAAAAAAAATTCAAACGATGGTACCCCATTTTTTTCCCAATATTTTTGAACCAAGACGTCGCCCCGTACGGAGCGTTTTCCCAGAGCGAAATTCCCGAACCCCCGGGCCCCGCGTAAAAGCGTGGCAAGGGCTGAAAGCCGCCGACCCGGCTTGGCGGCCTTTTAATCGGGGCGCAAATTATGCGAAAAACTCACAATTGCTTTTAACCGGTAACGTGGATTACCTGATCTCCTGACTCGGCGCAGCGGGGGGAGACCGGGGGTTGGAGGCAGGCGGATGGAAGGGCGAGGTTGGGGCGGGGAATGGGGGGTAAAGTGCGGGAGTGGGGTTGCGGGGGTAGGCGAGCGGAGGGCGGCGAACGGGTGTGGTGGGCAGGCGAGCCAGCGAGCAGGGGAGAGGGGGGCGTGGTGGGAGCAGGTGGGGGAGGGGGGCGGGCGAGTGGGCGGCGGGGGAGTGGGCGGACGGGCGAGTGGCGGACGGGCGAGTGGGTGGACAGAGTGGGCGGGCGGGGAGGGGCGGGGCGATTGAGCGGACGGGCGGGGGCGGGCGGAGAGGGGCGGACGGACGGTGGGCGGACGGGGGAGTGGGTGGACGGGCAGTGGACGACGGGCGAGTGGGCGGACGGGCGAGTGGGCGGACGGGCGGGGGGGCGGGCGGGGGAGGGGGGGACGGGCGGGGGGACGGGCGGGGGCGGACGGGCGAGTGGGCGGGCGGGCGGTGGGCGGGCGGGCGGTGGCGGACGGGGGAGTGGGCGGACGGGCGAGTGGGCGGACGGGGAGTGGGCGGACGGGCGAGGGGCGGAGGGCGGGGGCGGACGGGCGAGGGGCGGCGGGCGAGGGGGGGACGGGCGGTGGGCGGGCGGGGGTGGGCGGACGGGGGAGTGGGCGGGGGCGAGTGGGGGACGGGCGAGTGGGCGGGCGGGCGATGGGGGGACGGGCGAGTGGGCGGGGGGGGAGTGGGCGGACGAGTGGGCGGACGGGGGAGTGGGCGGACGGGCGAGGGGGGGACGGGCGAGTGGGCGGACGGGCGGGGGGCGGACGGGCGAGTGGGCGGGTGGGCAGTGGGCGGCCCGGGGGTGGGCGGACGGGCGGGGGGGGACGGTGAGGGGGGACGGGCGGGGCGGGTGGGGGGAGTGAACGCGGGCGGCACGGGGGGCGAGCGAGCGGGCGGGGAGCGAGCGGGGAGCGCGGGTGGGCGAGTGGACGGGCGGCAAGTGGGCGGACGGGCGAATGGGCGGGCGGGGGAGTGGGGGGACGGGCGGTGGGCGGACGGGGGGAGGCGCGGGCGGGGGGGCGGGCGGGCCGGCGTTCAGTGGGCGGGGTGTACGAGCCGGCGACGGGCGAGCGGGGGGGCCTGCAAGCGGGCGGGTGCAAGCGGCGGGGTGCAAGCGGCGGGCTAGCGGGGGACGGGCGGCAAGCCGGCGGGCGGGCGGGGGCAAGGGCGGGGATCCGACGTACGGCGGGGAAGCGGGGCGAGCAAAGGTGGGCGGGCGGCGAGCGGCAGCGGTGGGGGGCCCGAGCGGCTGGGCGGCCGAGCGGGCGGGGGGCGGGGGAACGAGCGAGCGGGCGGGCGTCCTGGTGCGTAGCGCTGGCGTTTTCCGAGGCGTTCGGGGGTCGCTTCCCGCCCGGAACCGCACCTCCCCTCGCGCCGCGGGGTTATTTCCCCAACATCTTAATGGGCTCCGTCGCCGACGAAGTGCGCGCGTCGCCCGTATACCCCGGAGGGGGGCCCACCCCTTCAAGCGAACCAGTGGGTCAAATGACGATGAAAACCCAAATTGGGTGTTCATAAATTTTTTAATAACGTTCAAACAAAAATAAAAATTTTAAAAATTTGTATTTTTAAGTTGAAAAAAATATTAGGTTACATTAAACTATATTATTGGAAAAAATATGACGTTCACTAATATATCTTATCGTGGCTTCATCTGCAGGTATTATTTATTATAAATATTAGTTATTTTTTTTTTAATAAAACTGTATGATTACAAAATTATTAAATTACTTTGGGGGAAACGTGTTTTTTGGATGATAAACAGTGGATATCTAATTGTAGTTATGGAAAAAGACGTTAGGGGGGAATAATGCGAAATTTTAATCTTGCAAATTTTTTTTATCTACAATTTTTTTAAATTATAACCAGCATCAATATATTTGGGTTTAGTTGTTTTTGTTTACCCCCGGGGTTTTAAGAATATATGTAGGAAATATATTCTTTTTTGTATTTTAAAAACACACTTAAATCTTATTCAGTCCTTTTTTTTTTTTGTGTGTGTGTGTGTGTGTGTGTGTGTGTGTGTGTGTGTGAAAGGGGCTTTTCTTTTTAAAGATATAATTTTGGGGGAAAATTTAAGTCACCTTAATTTTATAGTTTTTGGGGATTATTAAAATGGGTTTCTTTTACTTTACACTATAAAAAAGCAAAATTTACTTAATGTACTTTTTAACTCAATCACTTTTCACATGTTCAATGGTTACGGACTCAAACATCCTTAAATTTTATTTTCAATCGAAAATAATTTAATTAAGGATATATTCCCTTAGGGAATCAACATGGTAGGATATTTAGAAAATTTTCGTAAAAATTTTTTGGGAAATTTGGTGGGACAAGACTTTTAGGATATTCCCCACAACAAATTGAAAAAACCCCATTCTTCTTTCCTTTCTCATGTTACTAAAGAATTTTGAAAACTTTATTTTTTCTTCTTCCATTTCTTTTTATTTACATGTGGGTTTTTTTTTTTTTTCCCTTTTTGAAACCATAAAGGCAGCAACCTCTCGAATTGCCATTTTCGAAACAGTAGTTGTCAATCAATCAGATTATTCAAAATTTTTACAAAATATAAGTCCCGAAAAATATATTTCACCCCTTTTTGTGCAATGTATTATAAGGTTTTGAATGTATAACATTGACGTATATCAAAAATTTTTTATTTCAGCGAAAAAAACTGCAAAAATAGTTTGATAGCAAAAAAATAAATTTATCTCTTTTAAAAAAAATAAGCTATTTATTTAAAATTAAAAAAACTATATGGTATTTTAAAAAATTTTAATTTTGCGATTGGAAATCACAAAAAATCTAAAATACCTTTTTTTCAATATTTTGGTTTGGTTATAATATTTAACATCGATATATCTAAATTAAAATTTAAAATCAAAGTCGTTATGGGGGAACCCATAGCATAAAATTTAAAAAATTATTTTACATACCTCTTATCTTTATACATATTTTTGTATAAAAGGAAAAATCTGTCATTTAAAAAGACTAAAAGGGATAATAATGAGATATTAATTTATTTCAATAAACATTAATGTTTTTAAAATTTTAAAAAATTTTTGAACGATAGCATTTTTTAAAGTTTTTTTCCCCAATCGACGGGATATATACGCGCAGGAAGAAATTGATCATATCGACGGGCTGATACTTTTTGGAGGATATAAAATCGTATGATCACAATGTCTTAAAGCTCATCCAAAAACCTTTACTATAGCCAAGAAGGGAATAAAAACCAAACGTTGCCAATTTAAATGATGTTTTTTTTCCCAAACTCATAAAATTCCAAAAAAAAAAACAGGGTTAACAATTTTCTGTTTCGTATCAATGGGGTTTTTCATTCATTTCGGGCCATTTTTGCAAAGCGCTGGATGGGAGGAGAAGGAGACGGAGGAACGTGAAAGTCATAATTCCCAAAACCTTCAAAGACTTTCCAAAACGGGGATACTAAAGAACTCTACGGCGTAATTAAATTTCATTAACGTGCCTTCGTGACGCCGAACATGCTGGGTTTTTTAAATATTTAAAAAATTATTACCGGGCTGTAAAAATTTTCTTGGTGTTCATGAATTTCGCAGTATCGCCACTGGGTTATTTTGGGGAAACTTTTTTTGCGGTAAGTTATTGGTTTTAGTACGTAAAAAAAATGGTTTTGGGAAGGGAAAAGTACGGTTCCCGGTAATTCAATACATTCGCCAAGGCCCTAATATTTTTGGGGCACGCTTGTTAAATTGAATTTTCAAATCCTTAAACGTTAAGGCAAAAAAAATTTTTCAAAATTTCATTTATAATTAAAACCTGAACTAATATTTAAAATATCCTTTCAACATTTATCCCATTTTCTGTAATTGTTTAAATAAAATTTTCCCAATTATTAGGGAAATGCTATAGCAAATCAAATATTTTTCATTGTCGATAAGCGTCAAAAGGGTCGGATTACAGGGCGTAACGGAAAATAATGTAAATGCTTTTCAGGGGTTCATGGATGGAGGAAAAAGGTTTCGGAGGGGAAAATTAATTAGGGGGAATAAATGGAAGATCAGGATTTCATTTTTAACTAAAAGAGTCTTTCACTAGAGTTTGGGAATTCTGAAGGTATTACATAGAATTTAAAAAAAAAAATTCCACTCTTAATTTCTGAACTCGTACTAACTCAGAACCAAAAACAAAAAATGAATCACGAAAAGTCAAACCCAAAATCAAAAATCTTGCTCTGAATACGCCGTTACTTCGTTAATTTCCTTTGATTTCTTTTGTTTCCGATTATTTTTCCCTTTTCTTTTTAGAATAAAAAATATTTTAAATTCTGGATTTTAAAAACCCCCAACCGTTTTCCCCCTTTTTTGATTCCCTCAAACTAATTTTTTTCAAGCAGACCTTTTAAAAACTTACGTTCAACAAAATGCATAGATGACATTCCACATTCTTGTCAAGTCTTTTTTTTCAAGCATAAATAAAAATTTTTTTGAACCTGACAACGGTGGTATGCCCTTAAAATACAAATCTCTTCCGGGTTTTTTGGTTCAATGTTCAAATGCAAACACTCCCTTTCATATGAAAAAGAATCTGGTCTAATTCACCACACTCAACGGTCCTTTACAAAGACACAATCTCACTCCCAAACGATTGTTCGATCGATCGAACACGGTTCGACAAAATGGAAACAAAACCCGGAAAAAAAACGCACCTTCGTCTCCTGGTTAGAAAGCCTTCGCATTGGCACGTACCGCCATTTGATCATTGTTGGCAAAAAGGATTTTTCTGAACACACGCGGTATCAAATAGCATGTTGGGTAAATCAACGCACCGTTTTCTTTAAAGAAAGACCGACGCGTTTTGATTATGAATGGAAAAAAATGACGAACGCAATAAATGCCTCCAAAGAGAAATCCCAGCTATTGTTTTAACTCAAAATTTGTAAGTGTGTAAGTGTGTTTTTATTATATATATATATATATATATATATATATATATATATATATATTGTAATAAAAGCTTTATTTTCGGAAAGCATACGCCCGAATATCAATAATCACCACTATATAAAAAATCACGTATATTTTCAATTGGATTTAAATTATTTTGAATGGAACAAAAAATGTCATTTTAAAGCAGTTTCGTATTTTGAACATGGTAGCACGATTATTTCTGTGTACAAGAAAATTCTGTATTTCAATCCCTGTATATTCCTATCCCAAAATTGGGAAAATGAAATACCTTGAATTAATGTGGCAGATCGATTTGAAACCTAATTTATAAAAAAATCAAACAGTTCAAAGCGGGAAAAAAGAAAAAAAAAAAGTGGCATAGATGTCAAAGCCTGTCAAATTGATGAGTAAAATCTGTAGAACCTTAATAGGGGTGGGAATGTACTGACGATTCAGGGGTCAGTTTTATTAATTTGGGGTTCAAGTTACAGTTCGCCGCACTATTCTCGCGTAGAGCAATGATGTCAAGGTTTCCTGCGATGGCAGCAAAAATCTGATCCCCCGGAAAAAAACCCAGGTAAAAATTCCCCCAGTGGGCCAAATTTGATATCTCAAACCCTTTCCACCGAACGCCCCCGGCGTCAGATGATCTGGAGGGAAAAATTTTCCGGGACTATAACGGTGGAGATTTTGTTACTGTCGCTCACAGGCCCCGAACGGAGGGTCTCCCTTTCATCGATAATGTTTACGATCGGCCCCCGCCGCAAAACCAAAAATTCCCCCCTTTAATTTTACATTATTGATTGATTGATTGATTGATTTTTCATCAATTATTTATTAGTGACGGTGGCCCTAAGGTCATTATTCCCATAAGTGTGGGGAAATTTTTCCCCCGGGCGCGATCCCCCCTGATGGTGAGATCCACCCACCGTCCAGGATTTTCCCCCAAAAAGGCATCCACCAGCAGGCACCCCCACCGGGGCAAATTCTGTTCCCCCGGTCTCCGGGACGTAGATAGGATAGGGCAGGGGAAGTGTTCGTAAACGGGGTAGGGTAGGAAAGGAAGAGGAAGGAAAAAATCTTCGCGTTCTGTGGCCCTCTTGTTATCTCTCCCGCATTCTTGTTTGACGGGAGAAAACCAAAAATACCGATGGGGGCAGTCGACCCTAAATTATCTTCCCCACGCGCTGAACTCGACCCCGATTAACTAGTCCCCCCTTTTCAAAGTGACGAACAAAAAAAAACCAACCCACATTCCACCCAAAGGCCCCACCCCTTTGAAAGGGAATTCCACAAAACGCATTTTTTTTCCGAGAACTGAAATTTTTCACGCACAACTATCAAAAACCCCCCAATATTTCAGGTGAATTTACCGCGGCGAGGGTGGCGTGGGCGGAGGGGGGTCGCGGGGGGCGGCACGACATCCGCGGCGCGGGCGGCGGGCCCAACATCGAAATAATTGGGTTTGAGGCCTGCGTATCGGGGCCAATTACAATAATCGTGGCGCGGGTGGGGCCGGGGGGGCCCGGGGCCGCGCGCCGCGATAAATCCGCCAGCGCCCCGGGCGCGGCCCCGCGCCTTTGAGCGCGCTGTGGGACTGTTTTAGAACGCGACGCCCGGTAAATTAGGCGCGGCGGCGGCGGGCGGCGGGCGGCGAGCGGCGGGCGGCGGGCGGCGGGCGGCGGGCGGCGGGCGGCGGGCGGCGGGCGGCGGGCGGCGGCGGCGGGCGGCGGGCGGCGGCGGCGGGCGGCGGGCGGCGGGCGGCGGGCGGCGGGCGGCGGGCGGCGGGCGGCGGGCGGCGGGCGGCGACCGCGGGACGGGTACACTGCGCGACTCTTTCGCTCGGGCCCCGCTGCACTGTGCTGTTGATTCATTGATTGAGTTTATCGAGTTTCTCGGAGCGACAACTGCTGGTCATTCCCGTCTGTGTGGTTAGTCCCGTAAGTGTAGTGCATATTTTACTAAAGGAGGTACCGGGAGCGGGTCATCAACTGATATCACTGCAATGCCTCAGACCGGGACGCCCTAGGTTCGAGTCTGGTCTGCCTATCTGGAGGAGAATTCTGGCGGTTGGCTGCTCTGATCTGTACTTTTCCGTGGTTTCTCCGATCAACATCAGGCGAATGCCGCAGCAGTACCCTAACAAACTGGCCATGCGGACAGTGCGCGATCTTTCGTTTCATCGTCCTTGTCCTGTCCTCACCCCTTACACACACACACACACACACTGACATGCACTACACTACCACACATGCCAGGAGACCGGTCGGGGAGTTAGAACTTGTCCCGGCTGGGGCGGTGCCTCTTTGGTGGGAGATACCTGTTTGGAGAAAACCCCGCTATTCGACGGTAGGTCGGCGCCAGTTCTCGCCATCCAGTGGGGAAAGATCACCGCCACCTCCCGATGAAAAAACATTCACTACATTTACGGAACTAATGACCTTAGTAGTTAACGCGTCCGGAATCTCAATCAATCTATCTAAGGGAGGTGGTAGTGTTCTTGGCGATTAATGGTCAGATCCACTGCCGACCTACACGTCGACTTGCGGGGGTTTTCCCTTCATCTAGGTACCTCCCACCAGCGAGGCACCTCCTCAGCCGGGGCAAGCTCCTAACTGGTCTTCCGGCATGTGTGGTTGCAAAGTGCATGTATGTGCACGTGTGTGTAAGTAAATGGTGAGAAGAGAACAAGGAAGAGGAAGGAAAGATAACGCGCGTTCCGTGGCTCGTTTGTTAGGTTACTGTTCAGGCATTCGCTTTATATTGATTGTAGAAACCATGGAAACTTCCTATCAGAGGAGCCGGCCGTCAAAATTCTCTTCCAATATCGGCTGAATTCGATCTAGCTAGTGTCGCAAATCTTGCTACCGTCGGGACTGGCACCTTGGGACCTCCCGGACAGATGCACTGCACTGACATCAGCTGATGCGCCGAACCATCTCACCCGATCTGAGCTGTTGGTTTAGATTTGATTTGCTATCGTCAAAAACAAATGCGACGTATGTGGATTCAAATTAAACTGTATGTGACATATATGCGTATAACCTGCGTACGCTTTTTGAGTTGCAGAATCTCTTCTTCGCCGCGATGAATAAAGGTATCAAAAATCAAGATTAGCAACATTTGAAAACCTAGACATTTTTGCTCTCGAGTTCCAAAAAACTTATTTTCATATGTAAGCGCACTACATATTTGTTTTGTTAGTATAGCTGACAAAATAGCAACCTACATCTCCGGCTCTACTCCAACCACTAGAGGCGAAAGCAGAGCTCAGCAAAATATGCGCATAGTGAAGCTACGTTTATGCCCGGAAGCAAACCAAGGGGCCATCTTAGCACTTGCTCAATGGATTAGGGAAACTGGACGAAAATCTGAACAATATGGGGGTCATTGACCCAGACGTTGAAGTACATTACTTGTAACAGACATATTTAGTCATTTTAAAATTATTCGGCACAAATTTTAACTTTCAGTAAAAATCATTGTTCAAATATTATATTTCTTTTTGATGGTCAGTATAGTGTCTAATTGTATACAAGCAGTAATGTAGAAGAAATTATTTTACTTTCATTTTTACTTTTATCGACATGGCGGGGAAAGTGAATATTATCACCATTTTGCCTATTCTTCTGGTACTTAATGTATTTGGGGCACATTTCTGCATTGAGCTCGTGTCTCCTTGACAACTCTTACCTAAACCCTAGTGCACAAACGTACGCAGACTGAAACACAAAATCAACACCAGGCGAATGCCGGAGCAGTACCCTAACAAACAGGCCACGGACCGGGCGCGATCTTGCCTTCCTCTTCCTTCTCCTATCCTCTCCCCTTATACACACTTATAATAACGTGCTCTACACTACCACACATGTCGGGAGACCGGTCGGGAGCATAGAGCTTGTTCCGGCTGGGGCGGTACCTCGCTGGTGGGAGATACCTGGTTTGGGAAAACCCCACTAGTCGACGGTAGGTCGGCGCCGGATCTCGCCATTCTGTGGGGGAAGATCACCGCCACCTTCAGACGATAACATGCACTACACTTACAAGATTAATGACCTTCGTAGTTGACATGCCCGGAATCACTAACAACCAATCAACGATGCCACATTTTGTGGCCACTTTTGTAGAGGTATCGACAGTCCTTAGATCTGCACGTTAGGAAGCTGCTAGCAACCTGGAGTACATTTTATATGCAACCTGATTGATAATATCTTTAGTCTTGAAGTAGTGTTATTAATAATAATATTAATAATAATAATAATAATAATTATTATTATTATTATTATTATTATATTATTATTATTAAGATAATAATAAAGTCCTGCTAATCAAAAAGATCCTAATTTCATTGTATTTTCCTCCTGTAAACAGATTTTTAAAATTATTTTCTGTGTCCAACATACATTGCCTTTCAAAGATGATTACAAATGTTTTGTTTTTTAAACTTATTAGATTCAAGCAACCTTAGGGCGCACTGTCCTATATATTAGCTTTATTACAATTTTTAAAATATCCAAGACATTTAAAAGAAAGTTTTTTGTATTGAATTTTAATTCACATATTTTATATGATAAAACTTATTACTATTGAATTTAAATTTGAGGAAAGAAAAAGAAAACCTAAAGGGTTTCAGTTTTTCCTGGGAAAGGGGAAATGTTTTCGGTAGGGAGTCAGTGGTGAAAGGCCAAGGTTGAATTCGGAGCTGCTCGGTAAAATACAAATAGAGAGAAAAATATCGTGAGAACATGTTAATATGATCATTATGTATGCCACAACATTTAATTCTTGGGCTCTTTGCCTACTTGGAATGAATCATGAAGCTTTTAGAATTTTTAGATAGAATTTATTTTGAATTACTGAAGGGTGTTTGTATTACTTATCGCAACATTAAATAAGACTGGACGTACGCATGTTAATTATAATAGTATAATCGAGTACAATAAGTAATCCGCAAAAGGTCATCAAAGATGGCATAAAATTGATTACGGGATAAAGTTTCAATATGTTCTGTTTTGCTAGTTTTAAAGGTTTTATATGAGGCTTCCCATGAACATTGGATGTAATGAAAGACGAAGATATTTCACAGGCACAACATAATGTCGTGCCTCTGAAATATCAAAATCGCCAAATTTTGCCGTCCAAGCTATAACTGTCTCACCGATTTTTAACAATAAAAGAAAGTTGAGACGCCGAAGAATGAAAATATCCTGTATCCAACGAAACCATAGGCATCTTTTACATGGACAGAGTCTGGATAGGTTTCTTACTTTTTTTTCCCGCGCGCAATGAAATATAGATGTTTTTCCATTTTCCCCCAGCTCCTGATTATCTAACGAAGCCGTCACATCACTGGATGCTGCAAGAATTTTTTGTCAGTTTCTGTGCGCATTAGAAATTACTAATTTACGTTTGTTGTTTCTTGTTGTATTTTTTTTTATTTTTCTATGTAGGAATGAAACCATTCACATGTCTGGAGGTTGCGTAATTTGTTTTCAGTTTCCACGTACATTGGAAAGTAGTAATACGCAGAAAACCTGCCCCTGATCATCAGCGTGTGGCAACCGGCCCACCCCGCGCCAGAGCGCGTCTCCGCAGACTCCCACGCGCGAGTGCCAGTGCATCGCTGTGCAGCCCGGACGCGCCGGCGCGTGATCCACGGCCGGCGAGAACAGGGAGCAGGCGGGCGGCGGTGAGTGACGGGCGTGTTGGCCGACCGCTTTCGGCAAGTCGGGCCGCGCGCCCAGCCCGCGGGGCGCCTGCCACCGCCCTCCTGCCCGCCGACCCAAGCCTGCCGCCACCGCGCCGCCCCGCCGCCCCGAGGCCGGTAGCCTGTCCGCTGCGCCGCCGCACTCGCCTGACTGTTGGCGCGCCGACACGCCGACACGCCGCACCGTGATGTGAAGCGCCCAAAATCTACCGTTTTCTACATAATTTCAGTAGTTCAGACGCGTTTTGGGGCTCTCACACGCAACTAGTCTTTAAAAATGAGATCTCTAGAGAGAGGGAAGTTCAAGGAGACATGTAGGATTGTACTTTGTCTTTCACACTATGAAGAATTTGTTGAGAAACGCATTTCAATATTCGTGTCAAATGCAAACCGCAACACTCAGGCAGTATTGTTGATTGATTGATTTTTTCGTGTTTCCGGGCGCGTCAACGGCTTTGGTCATTGTCCCGTAAGTGTAGTGCATGCTTTTTCTTTGGGAAGCGGTGATCTTCCCGGCGGATGGCGAGATCCGGCGCCGACCTACCGTCGGCTAGTGGGTTTCCCAAGCAGGACTCTCCCACCAGCGGGCACCGCCCCAGCCGGACAAGCTCTAAGCTCCCAACCGATCTCCCGGAATATGTGATAGTGTAGTGCATGTTAGTGTAAGTGTGTTTGTAACGGATAAGGATAGGACAAGGAAGAGGAAGGAAAGATCGCGCGCGTCCGTGGCCCGTTTGGTAGGGTACTGCCCGGCATTCGCCTGGTGTTGATCGGAGAAACCACGGAAAACTACTGATCAGAGCAGCCGGCCGCTAGAATTTTCCTCCAGACAGCGACTGAATTCGATCTAGCTGAAAAGCTTGTGTCGAAAATCCTGCCGCCATCAGGACTCGAACCTAGGACCTCCCAGTCAGAGGCGCTGCAGTGACATCAGTTAATGCACACTGAGCTACCGCCCGGTAACTAGCCTTAAAAATGAATCTCTAGAGAGAGGAAGTTCAAGGAGACATGAAGAATTGCACTTTGTCGTTCACAATATGAAGGATTTGTTGAGAAAACGCATTTAAATATTCGTGTCAAATGCAACCCGCAACACTCAGGCAGTATTGTTAAAATCTGTAGAGTTAACTAACTCCTAAATGAAGCGCTGTAGGATCTTAACATCTGGAATTTTGAGATTTGTCTTAAAGAAACATTCCTCGCGCCCTAATCTGCGAGATGAGATCTTCTTGGACAATCTGTTACATTTTTGCTAGAGTGGCGTTTCTCGAAATTACCCAACCTGTTCAGAGACGTGAATAATCTGAAACTGTATGTGAAATTAAACTAATTACGTGATATTATATGACATTGAATTGCACGGGTGTGTACCTCTCTGTTCGGTTATGCAATTAAATAATATTGCAGAGTAGGGTTCTACGTGCCCGAGCCTGTATTTTTGCCCAATTTTCTGTATTTTTCTATATGACCAAGATATTGAAAAGCGACCTTAAAAAATTAAGTAAATATTTTTTTCGATACTTTTTCATGCAACTTTCCATGCTCGGAAAGGAACGGGTCAGGCAGCTGGATCAAGTTAAAAATTAGTTTTTACTATGAACTTGCGAAGCAAACATTTAACTTTTAAACTTGAAAATGCTCGCTAGATGCGCCACGCAGAGCTAGTATACTTTACTATGTTATTGCAGCATTTGTGAATAATCTTTTGTCAAAATATTTAATTTATTCCAGTGTGATACGAATGCATTTTGTTTGTTGTTGTTGAGCAATGTACGTGCTATTGGAAACCGTTTTGTTTGGTTTTGTTCAAGGGCAGTTTTGCTGCTGCAAGACACTAGTTACAAATATGAGTTATTTGCCTAGAATTAGGTTTTTGGGGATGCTGAATTAGAATACCGTATATTAATGAAATTAACAAATTAAAAATGGTGATTTCAATAGGGTGCGACTTCTCATTTAAAAAACAAACAAAAATGGGTAAAAGTATACAGATGTGGGCTTATCGACGTTGATAATTTGGAATACTGAAATTTCCAAATTAAAATCGTAGCTTCAAAATGACGAATCGAAAAAAAAAGAATATACGACATACTTATGATTCTGATAAAAGTCAATGTATTTTATAAAAAATATTCGTTGAAGTTGTAATACGTGAAACAAAAAATATAATCCATAATACGCACGACTGATGCTGTTACGCTTCACATGCTACAACTAACAAGTATCAAATATAAAAACATTAGAATTTTATGTTTAAAAAATTACTATTGTTTACTTAGCATATTGCTTTTTTTCGCTGCTAATATTGTCAGCAAAAAATCAACGAATTCGAACGATGCGACCAACAAGAGTGTCACATACCGTGAGAGGACCGGAAGTTATTTAAATAATTTTGTGAAGCAGAAATATTGTTATCCAATATCTTTCGAACGAGATTTTGTAATTCAAAGTTGTCAACAAACACTTTCAATTTTCTCATTATGGCCAGGTTTTGCGCCATTTCGTTTCAGTGGCACGGGTGGCAGCCACGGTGATTGCAGCTGCGTTGCCGCTGCAATTGCCACCGCTATTGCCTCTGTTAATGCTTCCTCCCCCGTGCCTTCCCTCCGCTAACAGTACCATCTCCTTGCCCTTTGTCACTGCATATGTCACCGACCTAACCTGCGCCAACAGTTCTACCACGACAGGCACCACTACCAGAGCGGGAATTGTCATCACTGAGGGTTTCCACCATCTTTTCTTTCGCCAACATCAATGTCGTTGCCAATGCTATCAACTCCACCGCCCTTCCCTCCGCTAACAATGTCACTACCACCAATGCCACCACCACTCCGACATCATTCCTCATGGTGATACTACTACCACCATAGTGTTAGCACCACACCAATGATCAGCTGTCAAAACTTTGCGTCTGTTCTTTTCTCTACTGAGCGTGACTCCGCGTTTTAAATGTATTACTCTCAGAAAAAACACATTTACAAATAATTTCAAGAGTAATTCGTATTAATTTATCTCAGATTCGTTAATCATTTTTCATTAATCTCTATTGAAGGAAACTATGTAACTGTAATAGGGATGCAGCATCATCTGAGTGCTGAGAGCTTAATTGTAATTGTAAATTGAATCCTTCGTTTTATCCTAGGCATGTTCCAAAAATGCATGCAGTCAAGATTATTTTTCAGTTTTGAAAAGCAACAATTGTGCACATAGGACATACAGTTTTTAACTCAGAACATATTGCATTGGTACGTCATACAAAGGTAAAGTGGTGTAGCTTCCCTAGGAGGAGGACTCTCCGATAATAAACCCGATCCTGCCTGGGTGGTTACACTCGTACCAGGGATAACTCCCCTTTAAAATAAGACTTCGTTGCGAATCCTCAAGAAATGCTTCGAAGAGTTAAACAGACGGATGACACCTGGATGAGCACAGAGTTGTGCTTTCACACTTAGCAATTTCTCTTTCCTTAAAACTCTCCTCCGTGGTACTTCCCTGAATCAACCCCTGGCTGAAGCCTCAGCCGACGTTTTCCCGACGCCTTTTTCTACCTGCTCAGCACGGCATCTTTTCGGGCGTCACAAATTGCTGCGCACCCTGTGCCGGCAGCGCGCAGCCCTCCCCATCTCGGCCCCGCCCCCTCGTGCCAGCCGCCATAGTACATATATCGTTGACCGGAACGACTACATATAATGAATTATTAACGCCGTAGGTAATTACCTTCCAAGTTTACACCTAAGTAATGATTTCGACGCTGCATTTTGAAGAGGTGTTGCCGAGACGAAACAAGGATGCGACTACAACGTCCGACCGGTCGCGAGAGAGAGACGCGGTACCGACTGGCTATATGTCTACACGAAATTCATGTGAGTTTAAAAACTATGAGCCTCTAAACGATTCGCCCGACAAAGGCGGGCCGGGCTCTGCGGCGGCAGGGGCGGCATGGCGGCGGCGAGACGGCGGCGGCGGCGGCTAAGAACAGAGATAAGCCCATCGGAGGGAGCGAGGGCGGGTGAACGTTTCAGCTCCAATAGACCCGCTTCGCTGAGGTGAAACGCATTACAAGATATAGAGGAGTTTTATTTATGGCTGGCCCACGTATCGGCTAAGATGAAGCCCTGGTAATTACATGGTAGGACTAATTAACAGCTTCGTGGCCGTCGGGCCTGTTTCCAGGTTACTGTCCGCCGCCGACGCCGCGCCGCCACCCTGGAACTGGCGTCCCCGCTCGCCGGCCCGCTCCGCCCCGCCCAGCCCCGCCCACGGCCCGCCCCGCGCAGCCCCGCCCACGCCGTCCGCCGCGCCGCGCCGCGCCGCGTCCCGGCTGACAGCGTTGCAGATGGAGCGGGAGAGGCTGGCGTTGCTCCGTAATTGAAAATGGAGCTGTCACCGCATGGTCGAGAAGATTGCGAGGGCCTAGGTGTGGGCAGTATGGTGAAAAGGAGCCGATGCGAAAAGCGCTCCCAGATGAACGGGTCCACCTTTTTAACTCATTAGCACCCAGCGTTCTCATTTGAGAACTCGCATTGCTAGTCTTCATTTTTTTTATTCTTTTGCTCAAATTGTCAATATTGTATCCTCAATGGACATACGTATACTTCCTAATTGGATCGTTTAAGCAGGTTCTGAAATTTCTGATTGCTTGTTGATGATTTGGCTGGGATTGCTAAAGCAGTGTATGCTCTTGTCCAATGTTCGTGCGCTATTCGTGACTAGCCGCGGTTCGGATCTCCTTAAACAATGCTCAGCTGCTGAGTGCTTGTGAAAGGCATGTGTCGAGCAGACGGTGTTGGAGAGCACTGAAGGTAACGAGACACAAGCTGTTAAATAAACAATTTTTCTATTTTGGGGTTTGGAGCTTTGGGACCATCTGGTGAACTGGCTGTTTAAATTAACAATACAACAAATTGCCAATAAACAGATGCAACAAGGTAACTCCAACAAAGCTCCAGTGTCCTCCGCGAGCACGACGTGCACCAAAATAAATTAATAATCTAGGATGCCCTGCCTTGGATGAGGAGTTTGTAAAAGGTTATCCACAGATTGTAGCAGTGACTATTGCTCCTAAACCTAGTAACGTTTGGATTTAAAAAATCCGTGTCCTAACACGTAGTCTCCAAATTGGTGAGTCGGGTTTTATGCAATTTCACCAGCAGAGAAGCATCATAAACCCGTACAGTCGATAATTGATTGATTAGTGTTTCCTGGCGCGTGAACTGCTAAGTTCAATAGCCCCGTAAGTGTACTGCATGGTTTCATAGCGGCAATTTTCCCGCGCTGGATGCTGAGTTCCGGCGCCGACCTGCATATCGGCTTGCGGGATTTTCCCCAACTAGATATCTCCCACCAGTTGGACACCGCCCCTACCGGAACAAATTCTAAGCTCCCGACTGGCCTCTCGTCATGAGTGGTAGTGTAGTACATGTAGATGTGTGTGAAAGGGGTGAGGATAAGCAAGGAAGAGGAAGGAAAGATCACGCGCAGTCCGTGGCCCGTTTTTAGTACTGCTCCGGCATTCGCCTGCTGTTGGTCGAAACAAAAAACGGAGAATTAGCGACCAGAGCAGTCGGTCGCGAAAATTCTCCTCCAGCGGCTGAAATCAACATAGCTATCTAACTATTGTCGAAAATCCTACCACATTCCGGACTCGAGCCCTAGAACTTCCCGGTTCCCACAGCTGTGACATGCGTTGATGCCATTAGCCACGTAAGCTGGCGCCTAGATCCACCCCGGAGCCACTCCGAGTCACCTAAGCCGAGAGTCAAAATTTGAAGTTCCTTTGTTGAATAGAAGAAGAGTTATGAACAAAAATAGTGATTGCAGTGAGGCCACCGCCGCGCCTTCTGTTAGGAAAAACATTATCGAGATACGCAAACAGCGGTCCATACTGGCTTTCTACGCAGAATGTACGCGTGGCGTAACCCGGACCAATGAAAACATGTCGTTGATGGTGTCTGCAAACTGTTGGGAGAGAAAATACGGGGGATTGGAATGCATGACTAACAGGAGCTTGTGATCGACTTTGTGTCAGCATGCTGCTCTGATGAGCCGTCGACTACACACGCCTTAAAGCTGCCGTGCTCTTTCTGAATTTATTATATGTGTCTGAAGAACTTCAAGGAGTGAAAAGCATGGTCAATGTTTGTTTTGATTTATTGTACTTTTGGTATTATGTACTTTTAGCAATGGGTTTAGAGGTTTTAATAGAAATTTGTTTCGCAGAAAATAGATATACAATAAACACAGAGTTAAAGATAGCATACGAATATTTATTTAGTGTGTGCGCGTTGTGAAGAAGTTCAGAACTTTCTTTTTTTGTTTCTTTTCTTTTCTTCCAGGAGGGTCAACGAAATTTCTTGTCAGTTTCCTGCCCATTCTTTCCTCTCTTGGTGTTTGCTTTATCAGATTTAAATGTAACGCATGAATAAAGGTGGGAATATACTAATTAAACAGTTTTAAAAAATGGAAGGACATATGGGCTTATGATGTGATTCAAATTTTTATACGCTATTTCGGTGATCTCCATTGGTGCTAATGTAATATTGAATATCGACGCAGTGAGCGCTTCGAAGAAAGATTTCGTTTCAATTTACAGGCAGGAAAGATAGTTTTTCAAGTGCAGATATAGTCTAAACGCTTATGCATCCAAACTTTGCAATTACGTAATTAATTCATTGTTTTGATTTATAGAAAATTGTAAGGCTAGTGAAATGTCGAATATACTCTTAAAATAAAAGTACTGAATTGTTTGCTGTTAGATTTTTCTGCAATTATTTTATCCTGTGATGCATAGAATAGATCGGTGATTCGGAAGATTTATGTTTCAATTAAAAATATTTCTGAATAAGTCTAAATATGCATACTAGTTTCCTCTTGTTTTCAAACAAATGCAAGTAAAGTTTGACAGTGCTATAGTAAATAAATGTTTAACGGCTGAGAAGGTTAAACTGCCGAAAATGACATCCAAATCAATGACATGAATGACAGTGAAATGAATTTCAAATCAATGACATCCTATTATTTTCTTATTTTTCGAATTTGGTATTTTTTTTTTTTGGCCACGTATATAAATTGAAAATTATGCACATTAAAATAGTATTATTACTTATTATTATTATTATTATTATTATTATTATTATTATTGCTGCTGTTGTTAACTTTTCCCTTCATGGGTACAAAAATATTTTTGGGGCAGAAGTTTTCCTCATTACATTTCATTACACATTCCAGAAAATACTGTTTTGCAAAAATACATCTACTTAACAAAAGGTTTAATTTCCTTTTCGCAACCCAATTGCTGAAGATAGTAAAGACAGATGATGTTCAATCATAATTGAAACTAGTAGGAATGCTTGGGTTATCGAAACTTTTCATATTGAGGTTATTACTCAACAACTACTCATATTTGTAAAGCGTGACATTATTCAAATATCTAAAAATGAGGGATGAATTGCATTGAGGAAGAAATATCTGGATTTAATATTGTAAATGCAGAACGGGCTCAAAAATAAATTTAAACATTTGAAATTTACAGAATTTCAGATTTTTTAAAGAAAATAGGAAATATATCATTATTTCAGAAATGCACTATCTTCCATTCGAGCGAAATATTTTTTTATATTCAGCCTTTTTCTAGAAAAAAATTGAAACTGTCACCGGGGCTTCATGTAAAGTACCTTCTAAATATAAAATACCTTAATGATCTCCGAAATGGCTCATGTGGATCTTACCCCTGATGTATTTAACCAAGTTTCAGATTTGATGACGCATACATCCAACATCCATACATAGAAACAGACATCCCGATTTTCTAGTACAAAATTGCATTTATGTCTTCGCCACCTACACCAATCTTAAACATACACCTCAATGCTGATTATTAGAGGGCGCATTTTAATGATACAAAACATTGCCAAAAATGATCAATAAAATGCTCTTAAAACGTTTTAAAGATGCCCTAAAAGCAAAGAAAAATTACGTACAAAATGTGCTCAAAACCAGTTTAGATGAACTCCAACAACATATCCAACAGCTTAAGTAAGCTGAGAATACAAACTCACAATGGCTGTCATTACAACTTCTGAGCGAAGAAATCGAATAGGCTACCACGTACTCAGGAATTCTGTGGAGAACTTTTTTTTTTTTTTGCATTGTAAATATTATTTGAAGCAGCGCCATTAAAATGACATTGAAATCGATGACTTCAGCGAAAAATTCATTAAAATTTACGGGAAAAGATAAGAAATGACTTATTAACCAAAATCGATAAAATAATGCAAAAAATGACGTATAAAAATGGGCTATTTCCTTTTGTCGTATCATAAAATGAATTTCTATACTGAACGGCCTTGTTCTAAAGTGAAAAGAAGAAAATGACATTTCATTAAAAACCGCCCCTACTGATTATACTCTGCTAAAAAATCTTAATACTGATGCGCGTGGGATGTTACACTTCAAAAGAACATTAAATATAGTTTTACAACCCCAAATTCGATATCGTATTGTTAGGGCAATTCCTGTACTTTTCCTCCCTATATTTTCCTCCCTATAGTATAGGGAAGGAAAGTAAAATGGCTGAATCCGTATATTATTGAAAATGCAGGAAACCGACACGTTTTGAAAAAAGAAACTCCTTCAACTTGAAAAGTGTGCGAGATGTATCAATATTCTGGCAGTGATCGTCAACTGCAGGTCATCTGACCACTGAATATAAAATACTCCCTTTTCAATGAAATTTTCTAATGTGAATTATTTTTCAAAATTTCCGCTAAATCATTTAAGTGATTAATTTCGACCACATTTCTTTTCTTTCTTTTCGGTGCTCGTCAACTAACTCAAGACTGGTGCTGGGCGTGGCACGCTAGTGTTACCGGTAATTGAAAATGGAGCTGTCGCCGCATGTCAAGGAAAATTGTGAGGGGCGTCGGTCTAGTAAAAGAACAATTAATATTTCTCTCCCGAGCAAAAAGACACCGGTCTTCCAGTACCAGTGACCCAATGTGAATTTAGGGTGGGCAGCACCTGTTCTTTTTACAATTGCTCTGAATTCTTGTGTTTTCATTGCCTATTTTTGCATCAGACTTATAATGCATGCACAAGCAATAAGTCAATTCAATCGATTCTAGAACTCAGTTTCAATGAAAATTGTATTACAAAGGATATAAGGGTCTAGACGCTAGCCAATAAGGGCTTTGGATAGTTTTATATGCAGTTAGAAAAAATTGGTGGTCATCGCAGAAATATTGTAGAAATCTTTATGAATGAGTATACTAGTTTGTGGAAGATTATTTCTTCCCAGGCACAATACGAAAAAATCCTCCTTGCATAAATCGCTTTCGAGAATGGCATTTCCCTCCCACAAAATGTTAAAGTATTCCTATACTAACGATGAAGAAAAAGAGGAGGAATCTTGAACATTATCACAAACGAATAGTTTGAGTTCAAGTTCAACGGAATTTAGTAAGCTGCTCGACGGTAGTTATTCAGAGGCTTTAGCTCTTTTCTTGGTCAAACAGTGGCCATGATCAGTAAGTATATATTGATGGTTCCTTTTTGTACCCTTTTCAGGTTCATGGTAATCTGTCGCATTTCTATAGCTATCGTTTCACACTGATGTGATAAAGCCTGTCCCGGAACTGTCTCTTATTGTTAGTAGTAGTCTCTTCTTAGTAATTGTGGGTATTGGCATTTCGTTATTGTAAAAAAAATGGAGCTTCGTCCGTCTACCTGTATAATTGCGAGATGTGTTGTGTATGATGTGGTATCGCAGTGCTAGCTAGGATATGAAAAATCTTCCTTTCGTGGAAAAAATTCGGAGACCGGTAACATTGGATTAAAAAAGATTTTAAATTTTGATTAAAAACTACTTTAATACTTGAAAAATACTCATGCTTGGTTAAATATGATTTCGCTTCGTCTTAAGAAATGTTGATGTCGTATGATTTATTATTTTTTAACAACATATGTATCTCTTCTCTGTCACAGTGAAAGCTTCGAGTGAAGCACTTGTCTAGAACGGAGGTATCTGAAATAAAAACTATTCTTTTATGTTTCTAGATGCCAGAAAGAGTTTTCCAATCTTCTCTTATTGAAGAAAGTAAAGTGGTTCTGCTCTCAATTACAATGATTTGGAATTTTGAGGAAATGTTGCAATATATCGCACAATACTGAATTTGTGACTACATTTTATTTTTATTTTTTAATATTTCGCCTCAACGATATAAATTCTCGAATCAAAATATTACTCTGTTTTGATCAGACGTTTTAACATAATAACCACGCCGCTTTTTAATTCTGTGACTTGATATTCAATTAACTTCATCGCTTCGATCAGCAGAAATCACACTTGCGACCTTTGCCTCAATTTTGACGACAATTTGTCGCAATTGCTCGCTGACTAATATTCTTGATCGGAGTAGACTAGAAATCTCTAAAAGTTAAGCGTTCTTGGTACGACATTGCTGTTTATCAAGCACACGTATTTCAATTTTTAAAAAATATTGCATTCCATTTCATTAGTATATATTAAGACATCGAAGTAAATGTTGAAGGCTTTGCTATTTGCACAAGAATCCCAGAAAATATTTAAAATCAGTTATATATATATATATATATATTATATATATATTCCGAAAACAACAGTAGTATACTTGTGACAAAATATTCGAGAATTTCAGTGTCTATTTCAATCCACGAAACTTTTCTCGTCCGGGAATCATCCGAATTCTCCTGCCGTACATCGCATGCCCTCCTGCGGCCACAATTGCCGACACCAACGCTCCAATGCGCCGCACACACCATCTGTGGACCGTCTCTCCAACTACGTGACAGCTTCGCCGCCGACCTCTGGCGGGCAGCGCGCGGCGAGTCCCCGCCTTCGCCACCGCCTCCGCCGCCTTCTCTCTTCGGCGGTACGCTAATTAAAGAGCGAGCCATCCCTTAGCATGATGAATTAGTTTGTAGCCGGAGTCTGCTCGCGGCCCGCTCACAAATTATTTCCGAGCCGCAACGGCAGGAACAAAAACAAGAAGGCGAAAGATTGAAAAAGGAGAAAAAGAGGGGGAAAAGACGAGGCGGCGGAGACGGGGAGCGCGCGAGCGACGAAGGAGCAGGGGGAGGGGGAGGGTAGAGGGGGGGGAAGGGGGCGCGCCGAGCTCGAGCGATGAGGTGAAAACAAGAAAAACACTTGCGAGATGCCCGTCATTAGAGACGCGCAAGTGTGAGAACGTCCACGAGAGGGCGGGGAGAGAGGGGCAACGGGAGGGGAGGAGGGGGGCGGCGGGGAGGAAAAGGCCGTCGGCGGGCGAGAGTCGGAAGACGGCCTCGATGGCCTCTAATTTGAGTTATTTTCCCGGGATAATAGCCGAGTGCGAGAATTGTGGCGCGCCTACTTCTGCCCTGACGCCATGCCGCTGTGGAGAGGTGCTATAGTAAGTCACGTAAGCGCGAGGCGGAGCGAAGAGGTGGAAGTGATAGCGGTGGCTGCGACGGAGGTGGAGGTGGTGTTGATGAGGAGAGGGGCGGTGGCATGACTGACACGAACGTCTGCAGAGTAACGTGAAGGGGATGCATGGCCATGCTACTTTAAAGCGAAGAAGTAGCGCCCCGTGTCATTGAGGCGACCTGTTGCTTAGCAACCGGCTCGTTAGTTTTCACTTTCAGTTCATGATCAGTATTCACTTTCAGTTAAAATATTCACTTACAGCAGCCAACCCATAAATAGTACATACAACGTAGAACATAGTTTTTTTTCTTCTAATATTTTCCCTGATAACACTGAATTAGCTTCTAAGAGTGATTCAAAATCACGAAAACCCAGAATTTATGATACCCCAGTAGTAACAGAGCCGTTGTTTCTCTAGTAATAGACCTAAAAAAACTCAAAATATAGATAATTCATGTTTAGTTAAGCCTTGAAAAATGCATAGACAACTTCGTGTCATTCTAGTTTTACCGATTGTGGAAACACTTCAAAAATGACTCGTATCTCCCAGCATAACATCTATAAAATTGTTCATGTCTCGTTAGGAAACTATCTTAGAAAATCAATATACTGGGCAAGTTGTACTAGAAATAGGCTCCCGCATAATTTGTTGAAGGTTGTCTTCCTCTTTGAAGGTTTTTTATGAGTCATGTGACGCGCCTTGTCAACACAGCCCGATTACGTGGAATGTTTTTGGAACTGCAACACAAGCAAACCGCGATCGTCAGGACAGAATTTAGATCTACAGCAAGATGCTCCCAAACGCTGTTTTGGTGATCTGATGTTGGTTTGTGCAATGAAGTAGATGGTAGATGAAGTAGATGAAACAATTGAGGTCATGGCAAAATGTGTTAAATCATACTTTGTTAGTTTTTAGAAAAATAGCTATAAATTGTGTTACCGCTGGAAGCTAAAGGTAGATAACAATCTTTGAACATACGTCGGGGCCAGTTCTTACCAAAATAGAATATCTTACCTCTTTTAGTTAACAGACTTAGCACTGAAAAGTTGCTGTTAACTCAATTTTGATACTTGCTTTGTTATCATGTTCTTGCTATAAAAACTTCAATCGTTTGTGCCAATTATTAGGTTCTAAACTATCCAAATCTAATGTAATTAGGATTTCATTCTTTTTGTTCTGTTATCTTTCTGATATATTCTTTCTTTCGCCAGTCTATTCTCTCTCCATTATTTCTCCTCTACATTTCCTTAAGCCACCTCTCCTACCTCTATTATTTTGTAACATCTCTTTTGCCACATAGCTCTGAACGTCTGTCTACTGAATATTCTCATTTCCCTTCTGTACTTTCACGTGCTTCTAATCGCATTCCCCATCCTAAATCGTCACCCTAATTTTCTGCTTACTTTTCGTCTTCTTGTTCAGAATCTTAGTCTCCCTTTAGTCCTAATATTTTCGTGTATTGAGTACTATTCTATACTTCTTGCTTTTGTATCTCTCTCTTTCTCTTTCTCTCTTTTTCTCTTTCTCACTCTCTCTCTCTCTCTCTCTCTCTCTCTCTCTCTCTCTCTCTCTCTCTCTTTTTGACCTCGTCTCTATTTGACCTTGTGATATTGTTTATTATGTATTTAATACTGCATTATATATATATATATATGAAACAAACTGTCTAATTTAATTTTGAAATTTAATATCTCCTCTGATCTTCTAATATTATTAAATATTAATTCAACGTAACCCGTTCCAAATTTTATAAGAAGAAATATGATAGGCGCAGGAAAAGATTACGTTAATTCTGTTATTAAAATTAACCTTCAACTGCTATTTCCAATAAATTAATATCCGGCTAACTGGGTCGATGGGTCTTATAAGAAATAATCGCTATTGCCTACTAATAGCCGATTATTCGATCTGTCATCTGTACTGAGTGGCCGAGGAATCTGAAAAGCAAATATACATTTCTAGCTACTCATTTGCTGTAAGTGGCTAAATGATTATTTTTTTCGTGTTTCCGGGCGCGTCAACTGCTTTGGTCATTAGCCCCGTTAGTGTAGTGCATGTTTTTTCTCGGGAGGTGGCGGTGATCTTCCCCCGCTGGAAGACGAGATCCGCTGGGTGACGAGATCCGGCGCCGACCTGCCGTCGGCTAGTGGAGTATCCCCCTAACTAGGACTCTCCCATCAGCGGGGAACCGCCCCAGCCGGGACAAGCTCTAAGCTTCCGACCGGTCTCCCGTCTGTGGTAGTGTAGTGCATGTTAGTGTAAGTGTGTGTGTAAGGGGAGAGGATAGGACAAGGAAGATGAAGGACAGATCGCGCGCGGTCCGTGGCCCGTTTGGTAGGGTACTGCTCTGGCATTCGCCTGGTGTTGATCGGAGAAACCATGGAAAAGTACCGATCAGAGCAGCCGGCCGCTAGAATTCCTCTCCAGACAGCGACTGAATTCGACCTAGCTGAAAAGCTAGTGTCGAAAATCCTACTCGAACCTAGAACCTCCCGGTCAGAGGCGCTACAGTGACATCAGTTGATGCACTGAGCTAAATTGGCTAAATGAAAATCATCTTTTCTATTCACAGAAACTTATAAGTTTATTCAATGTCCATGAAATTTTAACTTGGTAACAATACGAAACGTACTTTCGGTCATGACAAGTTTCAAACCTTATACTGCAGTACCCGTTTTCGCGCGCTCTTGGCCGATGTCGCCGCGTAGAACCATTTTCATTTTTTCCCGGTGTCGATGGCTCCAGGTCCAAATACCATCTTCTTTTCTTCCGTTCTGGCACAAGTGTACTCAAGTTACTGATCCTCACCGCCTCATAAGTTGAAAAATCTTAATTAATTTGCCTTTTAAAAGTTCCCAGTTCTTTGTACGCATATGCTTAAAATATTAAAGTTCAGTAAACTATTATCTGCTTCAAATACTCCCAGTCCTGTTGCTGACAAATTCACCTACGTTCACAGTTTAAATTCTAGCTGTTGCACTCGAAATATTTCCAAGTTCCAATTTCCGCACATTACATCAATATTCAAAGTCCGACAACCATACGCTCCAAAGTAGACGTTCACAATTTCCAAACTTCCAACATCAATTATCTACACACGATCCGCACAGCACCACGGCATAAATCGGAATGAATCCATATTCCCCTCTTTCAGCCCTTCAAAACTCGGTCCATATTTTCTACTGTTTCTTTTCAGAAAAAAATTCGATCCACTTCAGTCGAAATACATTGTCATTCCATGCCACGCCAATCCCTAAATTACTTACATATTCAACTAGCCGCGCCCCAGACTGTAATTGCTTTCTCAGTAAACAGTTTACTTTATCAACTAGCCACGCTCCGTGGTTCAAAGCAATGAAGTTTGTTGACCTCGACGACAACTCGTCTACCGTTGCTAGACCGCCATATTTACATATTTCAATCCTTACAATTCACCCTGTTTACAATAAATGTCACGCAATACAATGTCCCACATATTGGTACGTCACTATATATATATATATATATATATATATATATATATATATATAGTGCTTGATGTATAAAATTTTAATCCCGGAACGCGCCAGAAATTAATTATTAATTTAATAGAAACAGTTATATATTTATAACATATTTTAATAATTGAACCGCCAAATGCAGAAAGACAACTAGTCCAACTTTTCAGAGTTCTTTTTTATTAGCGGAGAGAGTTGTGAGCGAGTCAGTGTTTCATTTAATGCCAAAAGGAAATTTGGCCGCATCATTGCACATGCTTAGCAACGCCTTCAATCCTCCGTTTTACTGCAGAAGAAACTAGTCCGTGACAAGTCCGTTTGTGCTGTAATATTAAGTATTATTGTTCATTTTCCAGTTAGAGGTCACTGGTTCTTGCTGAATGATAGGGATTTCGTGATAATTAGGAGGAAACAGAGAAAGGAAAAAAGATATGCAGTGAATGAAGATGTTAACCTAATAAAGCATTCTTCCTTTTTCCGTTGTTCAGATGAAAGCGAAAGATTTCGTCGATTACAGTTCATTGTAGTCTGAATTCTACCTGTCTAATGGTTTCTACAGTAAAGGTGTTCCTAGACACCTAAAACGATATTTCCCTGATTCCAAATACCGTGAATTGATCTCAGACGAAACACCGCATATGTTCAGTGCAACTTGCATATTGGCGGTTTGATGCACGACTCTTTTAGGCTTAGAAATTCAGTAAAACCTTTAGATCTACCTTCAAAGAAAACCTATACATATGTACTGTCTAGGAACACAAAAAAGGGATGACATCAAGAAAACATTGATCTACATCGCTGAGGACAAGATGCAGTTGTGGCATCCAGTCACATTTTGGTCCATAACAATTTCATCTCATGAAGATAAAGATTACTGAGCATTTAGAGAATCCAAAATGTATTTTTTTCTAAAATGTTTAACAAAGTATGTTTTTTTTAATAAAATAGTTCTATATAAATTATATTTTTATGAACCGTAATTTAACTTAAGAAATTGTTTTGAAAGCTGTTTACTATAAAAAGGAAACATGTCCGAATTCGAAAATAAATCCCCTCTCCTTAACCTACGGTCATAAACAAAATTATTCATAAGATTAAATAGGTTCATTTATAATTAAATAACAAAAAATTTAATAAGAAAAATTGCATAAAACTGGCTTTATGATGTTTTTGTGTCTCCTGTAAAATTGGGAAATGTGGACTGGTTGCCTTTCTGTAGTTAACGATTCAATTATTCGCGAGATACCGGAAGGCCGTTCCGTCGCGTTCCGCCAGAAACCAAATCCTGCATATATGTTCTTGCTACAGCATCCTCAATTATTTATTGTAAATTATTTTAAAGAATTCTACTCGAACCTAACCCAAAATAACCTCCTCCCAACCCGATCTTTTCCTTTTCATTTCCTCACAACACACTAACTCCTCCTCCTACTCCTTCTCGAATGTCCCCTCGTATCTTGGCTTCTTATTACCTTCTTTTACTTTTAGCATTCCCCTATCTGCAAAACAATTACACTCTATACAATCTAATATAATATTAATAGTATGTAAATTTGTATTTTAACGTAACTATTAAGTCAACAAATACACCTGTAAAATGTAATAGATGCTTATCAAACAAAAAAGCTGTTATCTAGGTTGTATTGTAGTTCCTTATTTTTTGAATGCCATTGTTTCGGATTCATTCCAGTAATTTGGTATCGTTTTTTCCAATCTGCCAAAGGTCGGATCTTTTTCATCTTATTCACATCTCTTTCACATCTCAAACTCTTTTTCTACTTGCATACCAATACTCATTACCGAGAACTTGCGTGGCGTCCAGTACTGTTGCCATGGGAAAGTAGAAAGTTCCTTGAACGGCAACATTCCAAGAGCATCATTTCGAGTTAGTGACAATTGGCACTTGTTAATGTATTAGTGAACTGCCTATTGTTAGGGAATATTCCCTGCGTGTTATTTGAGATGATAGTTTACAGATCTAACCCTTAATTCGACTTTCTTGTCACCCCTAAATTAATAGAACAATATTATTCTAATTAACTTCGACAATCATATATTTTTGTTTCTATTTTCTTGGGGAATTGAAATGGCCAGACAATAGAATCGAAAATGAAAGAATTAAGAAGTAGATGGACGATAAATTGGAAAAATTGAATTTACCAGAACTTCGAAAGCAAACATGTCCAGAGCTAGAAAAGAAATAGCCAGAGACAATGGAAATCCGTGAATATAGAATAGACAATGACATCACAAAGCGAACAATTGCTCGTTTTCTATAAAAGAAACTTTTATACATTGCATTGTGTTTTAATTAGCGGTATTTTGTGTACAGCAATTTCAACTTAGGCGGAAGAACATTATCGGAACGATACAACCTTATCACAAGCAGCCGCGTACGTGGCCATGATGTTGATAGGAATGGTGGCTTTGCTTCGGAGTTGGAATGAGGACAGCGGCAGTGCATCAAGCTAACAGAGAAAAGTCAGCAGAATGGAATTAAACGTCGTCCAAACAAAGAAAAATTTACTTATTGTTGCGTTTATTGACGTATTAGGAAGGTTTGGTATTGTTGTTTATTTGCTTTTACTGACTTATATGCAATACTACCCCTTTGTTGACTAATCCACGAAGCAGAAATATGCCATGAATTTCTGAACGCTAGGTATTACAATAGTTGTTACAACAGTTTTGTTACACTAGTAATAGTGTATCATAACATAAATGTTACAATAGTTTAAGGAGTCAGAAAGTAAATGATACTTATATAACATATTGCAAACGGACCTCCATCAAAGCAGGAAGGTATACTTACTTATACCTAAAGATCTTTAAAACATGTATTAGCTTTGGAGCAACGGTATTTATGTATCGAGTCCTCCAAATGAGACTTTAAGGACAAGACCGGAAGTTTAATTAAGAGGCGAACCGACAGCAAAGCCGAGCCATACAAATGTTTATATTATTTTTAAATTATCCCGTGGTGTAGCGTGACAAAATCAAATGGTTACATCGCTGCACCAATGGCAAATTTTTCGAAGTGGTAATATCCAAGTATAGTTATCTTAATAATAATAATAATAATAATAATAATAATAATAATAATAATAATAAATAAAAGGTATGGACTCGTGGGCACCCGCTCGTTGAAAGACATCAGGAAAGCCTTTATTCATGTCCTTTCGTGGAACGTGTGTCTATCTCCTCAGGTTCATCAGTTTTCTTATAAAATACACATGTCACTACCTGGCGACACTTTCTGCTGTTAAGCTAGTGTCAGACTGCAAAACTGTGTGTGATAGTGTCACCGGCCAGCACTGCCTTACCGTGCTTCTCCTCCTCCCATTCTTACCATGTCCCTCCCGACCAGCCTGTCCCGCTGCTCCGCAATGTATAAATGCATTCAGAATTGCATTAAAAAATCTTTGTAAAAAACATTGTTAATGGAATTTGAAAATAAAAGTATCATATTGAAAAATCCAAAATTAAGATGTATCAGTAAAGAAAATATAATTAAAATCGGATCGTTTTTGAGGGTCATACATACAAGCATTAATTTGTATTGTAAAAGACGAAACAAAAAGCACCTCGCGTCAACACATGATATCATTTTTACCATTTATCAATTAGTTTGTAACATTTTTATCACAAACACACACTCGAAGTCCAATCTTTCCAGCTTGTTCGTCCACATCCTGACGGTCGATCTGCCGTCGCTTTTGCAGCCCACCCCCATTCCGCGGGCACATCTCCGGACTGAGCACGCGACCAGAGGATTTGTGGACGATCGGAAGGCTGACGTATGCCCCCCGAATGTCCAGCGGCGCGACGGAAGGGGAGACTGCGCCGATAGCCGCCAGATACCGCTGCTTTACGTCGCGGGGTGCCGCAAGGTGCATATTGGAGACATCTATCTGCGACGCGCCTCCCGTCAGACCACGCGGTCCCGCGGCTGCCGTGCGCTGTACGTCAGCGGCGCCGCAGATACCGCCGCTGCTGCAACCGCTGCCAGTCGCCAAAATAAAAAATAAAATAAAAAATTTAAAAAAAAAAAAAAGGAGCTACGACACAATATGGGTACGATTACGACTGCTGCAACCTCTGCCAGTCGCCAAAATAAAACAAATAACAATTTTAAAATTTTTTTAAAAATAAAAAAGTGGAGCTACGACAGTACATACTTTCTTGATTTATTTGAAACAAATACTTAATATTGTAACATTGCGAATTTGATCGTACTAGTCTTGTGAAACACTGTTTTCAGCAAAAAAAAGCGCGGAAGATTCGAATTTGTAATTTTCGAAAATTCTAAAGTTCTTTTAAAAATCGTACTTACCGTACACCACATTAACCAGTGAAATTTATCTAATACGCTCTTCATATTCGAAAGCCGCAGTTAACGAGTGATTTAATTTTGCCGTGTATTTCTTTGGCATGAGACATGAAGATTTTCCGCCCTTGAAGATCCACTGCTCCCGCCGAGTCTGCGATGGGAATTTGGAAAGCCAACACGCTCGCTTCCATGCCACTGAATCCAGGTAAACGGTCTTATGTCAAATGTTCACTTCTCGAGCTTCACGGAAAGAGACTGGTTACGTCATTGGTTTGTCTTGGTATGAAGCGACAAGGGCGGATCCAGGCAATCATTTTGGGGAGGGGCGTCGTAGATTTTTGTTAAAATATTTGTTATTATTTTGTATATTATTTATGTGCTGTAGATATGATTCAACACAAAATTATTGTTTAAATAATTATATAATTCGAACATAAATAAGTAATTAAATCAATTTTGCAAAATAAAGGAAGGTAAACGAAAACTCTACGCCTTTTGGGAGGTCCATGGCCCCCTTGCCCACCCCATCTCCCCAGCGCGGCTCAAGTACAAGCTTTCAAAATCAGGTCACGTCCAGAAGAATTTATAGAAGTCGAGCGGGTTCACGGTACGTTTTCTCTGGATTTTAACATTTTCCCTCCATTTCACCCCACAATCTACTTCAACAATGTTCGTGATTTCTCTTAAGCGAATGCCAAAGCAGTTGCTGAATTTGTTTCTGAATGAATATTCTTGTCTGAGTTCCAGAGTTAAAAAATTAAACTGCGAGTACTTTCTCTCAAATACACAACTCCCTTTCCCATTTCTCTTAACATACTCATGACATAATAGTTGCTTATTCGTTAAAAAGCTGAAATACGTTCAGCTCGCGTGGAATTTCAACTAGATTGTAATTTCTGAGCACCAAAGTCATTTCAAATATGCAATTCAACCAAATGGAACAAAACTTTTCACTATACCTATAATCTTTCCTTCATTACGTTGCCTTCGTAAATCTATTTTTCTTTGCATTTACCTCATGTAACTTAACTCAATGTCTTAAAAGTCGGCCTATAACCTTCTGAGGGTTGTTCTCAAAAATACCGCTAACCTGAAATTATCGTAAGGATTCCATTATTTCCTCAGCTTTAAGTTTTCTTCGAGGCAGTGGTCAATGGCTCCTCTTACAATGCTTCCGCAAAATTGTCCATCACCGCCTCCACCGGGAGCTTCTCCACCAAACCCCCTTCCCTTCCCATCAGGTTCGAGAAGAACGCGGCGAGTGTTAAAGAATTAGACAGTATCGCACATTGCGTGGGAAGAACGCGACCTAGCACGACCCTTGAGCCTGACCTTCCACTCGTATAGCGAAGCGGCTTATCTCCAGATCGATAAAGCGGCGGAGGATATCTCGATTACAACCCCCATTTGTTACCGCGCAGAGGTCTCTGATTGGAGAGCGACCGACCCGCACTCTCGCGCCGCCCTCGTTAATCACGCCCATTTGTTCCGTTGCACCATTTCGTTTGACTTTTTTTTCTCCTCCTCCTCCTCCTCGTTCTCCTCCCTCCCCCTACAGCACGTGTGTGGGTGTGTGTATGTATCTGTTGCGTGCCTCCGGATAGAGTAATCCACGTCACACACAGCTCCACCGTCATCAATCCGTGTGAGGTCGATTTGTATAATCGATCTTAGTTTCCAACATTTCCATTAGAGCGCGGTAGTGCCGGTGGGCGGGTCGAGCGGGGATTCCCCGGTGCGATGCGACCCCCGTGTCGTGCCAATACATCATCAGAGGTCGCGCGTTGCTCGATTGGCTTGATTAATTACCGAATCTTTCTCCCTCTCGTTCCCTGTAGTTTCTAAGAACCATTGGAGAGGAAAATATGCGTAATGTTGCTCACTCAGCTTCTTCGTTTGCCACACCAACTTGTGTTGAAGTTAGTGGCGATTTCTAGCCTAATTATGCCAAACGTCAACAGTTGCACTATTTAGGAATCCGCAAGACTATCTGCTAATGTTTTCTTGAGCTCTTGTTTTCCTAGATAAAAGATAAGTGGGAGTTGGGTTATTTCATCAGCAGTATTAACATTCATTAATAATATGATTGGGTGGAGAATTGACAGCTTTCTTAAGTGATTGGAAACTGCGAAAGTGCAAATTGTATTTCATGTTTGAGGAGCGGTGGAGAGTACTGAGTTAATATTTTTCGAGCAAAAAGCTTTCAATTTGACTTGGGTGGTTTTGGATTGGAAACGTGCGAAAGTGCAAATTGTATTTCATGTTTGAGGAGCGGTGGAGAGTACGTATATATATATATATATTGTGACGTCATGGATTATACGAACCGTAACGCCACATAAGCACAAGAAAAGATAGAACATTTGCGGAACAGTGTAGCTTAAGAGCATTGGTCCGAAAGGTACTCATGCAGGTTCGCACTCGATGTCCGAGTTCGGATATATTTTCTGAGAGGCGCTAAGGAGAGAAAATTTACCTTCCAGAAATTTTTCCCAGGCGGTGACGATAAATACTGCGACGCACTCGGAAGAGCTGTCTGTCGCTGGAAATGGCGGTGTTACTCCCAATGAGTGGATAATGAGAATTTGGCGCCGCAAACCATCACAGATCTAATCCTGGATTATAAATAGTCATATTGTAATGTCAACATGTAGTCATCAGGTGCCTACTTTCGATACTATTTAATTATTACTTTCAATGTACAATCGTCTCCTGTATTATTTCAGTAGTGTCAATATCTTCTAGCCCTTACAGGCAACAATCATTTATTGAATTAGAAAGAGAATTTTATGGAGACGTGACGAATTGCGTTTTGACTTTAAAATATTAAGGATTTATTTAAAAACCCCGTCTAAATATTCATATCAAATACAACCATACTGCTGGTATTTTTTACCTATAGAATTTAATAACTCCTAAACGAAGCGTTTTAGACCTAAAACTAAAATTTTCTTGAAATTAATTAATTTTTGCTGATTCTGGCGCTTCTCGATTCTAAATAACTTGCTCAGAGTTATCAAAATAATATAATACAAATAATATTAAAAATTAAATTAATATATTAATAATAAATAGATCAGTATGAGTAATAATATTCATCCTAGTATTCTACTAATAAATTAAGTACATAATAAATTACACATGTATTAACGTCAACAAAATCATATAAACAGTGAACAATAAATAATTATAAATACTAATTTTAAATATTATTTTATTGTTCACTGTTATATTTGTTTATGTTTAATTGTAAATTGTAGAATACTGAGGAAAGTGATCCGAAACAGTGTCTGGAATATGTAATCATATTAAATTCATATTTAATACTTGTAGATACTTATTGACTGTAGATAGTTTATATGATACCACAAAATTTCTGCTGCCACAAGAATTTGCTCAGAGCCTGTAGCATCTGCAATTGTATGTGAAATTCAATTCAACTAATTACTCGATATTCTACGCTATTGAATTGCGCGGGGTGTATTTTTTACTTTTATTTTATTTATTTTACGTCAAAAAACAGTAAAATCTGTGTATGACGTGCTTTGGGGATAAACAAATTCTGGGCACAATTTCAAAATTCTGTGATCCCTACACTGTCATATACTACTTGAATTTTGAGTGTACATCCCTGCTGGGTGATAACATTAAATAAGAATAATATGTATTGACAAGGGTGTATTTTAATGTTATCAATTACAAGGCGACATATAGAACAAGTGATGATGGATAAGAGGGTCTTGCAGAAAAATGTATATTACAGGTTTCATATGGAAATGGAGAAATAGGGAAGAGGGTGGGGTTTAACATGCGAGAATTCTCGCACGGGACTGCTAGTATGAATATACTTGCAGGGTATCCCCTTCTAGTTGCAAGACACTAGATAGTTCTGTAAACGTTTTAAATAACCAACCATGGCAGTGTCTGTCTCACTATCTTAAAGCAGATGCAGCAAACAGTCCGAACTTGAACTGCATCTTCTTTTCTCTGCACCCAGAAGAAACCAACTATGTTACTTTACAACAGTACTGATCCATCCAAAATATTGTTATACCTACAATGTCCGGCATCATTGTATCGTCCACCTAGTAGCCCCATTACTCGTAATTCGTCGTTAGCACGAAGGTCAGCGCAGATAGGACACAGCGAGGTGTCAATCCTAATCTTGCTCCTTTGGCTTTTGGATCACAAACATCGCAAACAATCTTCGTCGTTCGGACAACTGATTCCAGACGAGAGCATTTTCTCGAAACTACGAAATGCAAAACCAAACGTATTCTTTGGCTGTAGTGGGATGTCATATTTTCCAGTATCATTTTCAACTTCAATTCATCTCATAAGCGTGGAAAGTTCATAAAACCAGCATGGCTGCATGTACTACACAAGGACAGAAAGTGGGTGATTTTGGTAAACTATTGGAACATCTTGTACCCGGCAAAGTCAGGCCGTACTTATGACTTCCACCTTTTGTACTTTGCCTTTTGACAACCTTAATCCCTCGGCTCTCATTAGGACCAGGTTGGTTTATACGAATAGGACTCACTGTGCCAGCGATCTATGTAGAGCCAGTAGGGACTATGTGCCATGTCTTGAGATATTCATTCCGTGGCTCCACCCTGAATTTTATTTTTTTATTTTATTTAGTCAAAAACTGTATATGACGTATGGGGGAGAAAATCATCTGCGCACGCTCTCTTGAGTTTCAGTATCCCTTCCCAACTATTTAACTATTAATAATTTAAATATGAAATAATAATAATAAATTTAAAAAAGCTAGAGATTAACATTTCAAAAACTAGATATTTCCGTTGCCAAATTATAGAAAACTTATTTGTAACGGTAAACGAACGAATTTGATTTTTCTCTATTGCTAACAAATAGAAACTCACCCTAAGCTCTACTACCAATACAACCAAAAGGAAATCTCAACAAAACGTGCGCATAGTGAAGCTATATTTACGTCCAGAAGCAAATCAAGAGGCCATCTCAGCATTTGCTCAATGGATCAGGGAAACTGGACAAAAAACCGATCGAGATGGGGCTAAGAACACACGTGTATATGAATTCATCCCAGCTGGCGATGTCGTCCGACGTGCAACGCAGAAACTTCGGAATTTTCTTTCCGATATTTCACCGTATGCTTTATACAATTGTCGGACAGAGACACCTCCTAAGGTTCTAAATGAATTGAGAATAAAATTAAATTAAAATAACTGCAGGAAATAGTAACAGTTGGGAACAGGGCAGACTGTAAGCTTCGAAAGGTACGAAGACACAAATTAGGAATACATTTATACCAAATATCTTTTCGGAACATTGCAAAATTCTCACTCTTAGCCAGTGCATGAAGCTGTCGGAAGTCAGATCCCTTCCTGCGACTCCCCATGTCAGCGCGGGATGAGACCTTGCAGGATGCGGGATGAAACAGTATCATCAAATGCTTGCGGGATGAAACAGTATCAACCGGAACGAGGACATCTGGCAGCTCTGAAATATACAAACACGCAAAATTGAAATGTGTTGAATAAACGCAACTTCCCCTCTCCCAGCCTGAGCTTACGAATGTCGAAAGTCAGTGCCGTCCCGTCGTATCGTCATGGCCGCACGGGGAGAGACATTGCAGCTGTAGGAAACAGTATCGGCCGGAAACCGAAACGTCTGTAAGCTTCGAAAGTTACGAAGTCGCAAAACAGGAATGTGCGAGTGGTGCGAAGTCGCAAAATAGAAATGTGTCGAATCGGCACATCATCCCCACTCTCAGCTTGAGCGTGAAGGTGTTGGAAGTCAGTTCCGTTCCGGTGTCGACCAAAAACCTCGCGGGGAGAGACATTGCATCTTCAGCAAACCGTTTCAACCGGGAACGAAGATGTCTATAGGCTTAGAAAGTTACGAAGACGCAAAACAGGAATTTGTCCAATAAACGCAACATCCTCATTTTCAGCCTGAGCCTAAGAATGTCGGAACTCATTTCCGTTCTTGCGTTACCCGATGGCCGTGTGGGGAGACACATTGCACCTTCGGGAAACCGGATCAGTCGGTAACCGAAACGTTTGTAGGCTTCAAAAGGTGCAAAGTCGCAAAACAGGAATGCGTCGAATAAACGCAACACCCTTACTATCAGCCTGATCCTATGGACGTCGAATGTCAGTTTCAGTTCTGCGTCTCCCAATGGCCGCGCGGAAAACATTGTACACACAGGAAACAGCATCAGCCGGAAACGTGTCTGTAGGCTTCGAAAGTTACGAAGAGGCCAAACAGCAATGTGTCTAATAAACGTAACATCCCCACTTCCAGCAAGAGCCTAAGAACATCGGAACTTAATTCCCTTCTCGCGTCTCCCAATGGCCGTGTGGGAAGAGACATAGCACCTAAATGATCAGGGTCAGCCGGGAACGGAGACGCCTGTAAGATTTGAAACGTGCGAAGACGCAAAATGTGTCTAATCGTGCCGTCATCCCCACTCTCAGTCTGAGCCTGAAGACGTCGGAAGTCAGTTCCGTTCGTGCGTCTCCGAATGGCCGCGCGAAGGGAGATGCGCGCGGACCACCCGGCCGCAACGGCGACTGCCTGGCGCAGTATGTCTTCTTCACTGTCGAAGGAGCCCTATTTCATTAGGCACCTGGCGCCGGGTTGCGCCGCGCCGCCCGCTTGCCCGCGGCGCCTCACCGCGCAGTGCGCTCCTACGGGAACGTGTCGGACACAAAGGAATGCCTTAGTGCCACAGCACTGCTAATCGTAAGAGTTAACAAAATACGCATTGCAATTTTTACTTTCTGGTATACATACATGTATACGGAGAAATATTCGTAGTATAGAGAAAGTTATGTAATGCTGCGGATAATCGATTTCGAGATTTCAACGGAAGTACAGGTTTGGGGGTCCCCTGATTCCGAAAAAGTGTTGTTTTTTTTCTTTCAAAACATCCGTCTGTCCGTCCGTGTATGAATACTACTACCGCCTGAACCATACGTAGGAATTTTTCAAAATTGAAGAAATCCCTGCCCATCTGGCTCTAGATGAAGCTTCCAAATTTTGAAAAATTTGAGGGTACTTTAAGTGAAAAGCCCCGGACATTTTCAAAATTTTCTCAAAAACGATTACAATTTTTTCTTAAACTTTCTTGTAATAACAAAGTAATATACACTTATAAAAGTGGCATGGGTTCGATTTTCACGGTAAACTCTAAATTTTCGAAAATTAAAAACGTTTGATTTTTTTCGGCTTTTCCTACAACTATAAACTTGAAGATAAGAGGGTTTTTTTCAAATTAAATGTGTAGTCCATAATAGTTCATTCATTACGGTCATGTACATTTTTTGAAAATTTTAGTAGTTTTTGTGTACTACTAAATATTACGTGCAATATTTATAATTTTAAAAATATATGATTTCTAGCAAACATCTGAACTTTGATTATTATTCATAACTTTTTCCAATTAATATATTTCAGGTTTATTTTATTTTTGAATTATACTTTTATTTTCGCCGAAAAGCAAGAATGTTTGGATGAAAAATCATATGCCTGTTTCATGTTGTGTTATGTATTATTAAAATGAGTAAACATTAGGAAATTACACTTCCACTTATATATCATATTTGCAAATTTCCCGGAATTATGTTACCTTACATATAACGGTTAAAATACTTCCACTTATATATCATATTTGCAAATTTCCCGGAATTATGTTACCTTAAATATACATTCGTGTTTTTCGCTGGGATGACCGGCATTTATTAGTAGTTTGTTTTATTTGCCTCCCATTCCTCAACATTTATCCGTCTTTTTGGCCTTTATTTGGATGCAAACGATACAACTAACCGCCTAGCGTCCGCCATCTTGGTGGGATGTTGGATCCAAAGAGTCGGTTAGATTTCTTTCGCTGCAAGTCCAATTTTCGAATATCAGCTGAGCTGAGCTTCTCAGGCTCAAACTCGAGCCACAAAACCACTTTTTCACTATAATAACAATTTCTACAATACTGTCGGTTACATACCTCACGGGGTATCTCCTCAATTGCAAAAAACAAATTCATTGTTCTAATGCAAACTTGAGGTGCTACAGAATGGTACAGACTTTCTCGTAGTAAAGTTTTCTAATTCCTTGGCGTGGTCTGGCTTTAAGGTCTTGCTCCATTCTCTGGCCAGCTGCCATCTATCGTCGCCCAAAATATCTTTTTTTGACATTTTCTCAACATTTTGCTTTCCTAGTAATACAACCGAATTATTACTTCAAGAATATTAAAGAAGAGTAGAAACTCGTTTTAAATAGAAATGTTCATAGAATAATTTGAAGTGGGTTTTAAGAAAATGGCAATTAAGCTTTACTGAAAATGCGAAATTTGAAACTCTTTTCATACGAACAACACTTTGCCAGATGACATTAAATGTTTAAATTCGATTAAAAAATTTAAATCTCAAGTAAAATCGTTTCTGCTGCATAACCGTTTCTATACAATTAGAGACTATACTGAGCATCAAAAGGAAAGAAACATTAATTTTAACAGTGATACTTAATGTATTATTTACCATGTGGAATATATAATTCTAAACAACCTGTAATAAGTATTGTACCGCAGCTTCTGGGTCAATGACCCCCATCTCGATCAGATTTTTCGTTCAGTTTCCCTGATCCATTGAGCAAATGCTGATATGGCCACTTGTTTTGCTTCTGGGCATAAATGTAACTTCATTATCTGTGCACGTCTTCTAGAACTCAGTGAGAAGTATAGTTACTCAAATTATCGTTTCCATGTTGTCGCGGCAGGAAATATTACTCCTTCTCGAAGGACATAATGAGGGACAAGAGCGCAAATTTGTTGTTGGTTTACCCTTGAAAACACATTTTATTACATCGGAGCGAATATTTTGTTAACAATCCTGGCAAAAAACACTAATTTCTTTCTGCATTCAAAATTCAAGTAGTATATGGCTTAAGGGATCACAGAATTATGAAAACGTACACTAAATTCACTTCTCCCCGTAGCACGTCATACATAGTTTTTAACTGCTTTTGACGTAAAATAAATAAAAGTAATGTAATAAATAAATAAAAATATAGTGATTTAACCCATTACATTGGTCTTAAGTGGTTAAGAAGAAATAGAAACACGAAAATATGTGTGGCTCTCTGTAACTTCTATGACTACACATAATTTTGTGTCTAGTCATAGAAGAGACATGTTTTTAGAACAGAATTATTTTTTACACGACCGTTCATACCACAAATCGAAGGGATAATAAGAAAGAATTTTCATCCGAATCTAAACTGTGCATGCAACCATGCACTATGAGGTAGCCCAATATGTGGTATTCAGGGTAAAAATGAATGAATTGTCAAATTTTAACACACCCCTGGTTTTATTGCCATTTTTTATCCGTGAAAAATTCATTTTCTTGCCACTGTACATCTCAAGAATATTAAGCTTTCTTTTGAAGCGCCCAGTGCAATACTGCAGTGTATTCTGAATTTGCTAAAGCAAAGCTATAGCTTTTCTAAATTAAGAGATATCTCTAAAACACGGTAGCTCATTACCGCAAGCTTTTGTTTTCAGGAAAGTGCGACAAGATATATTTTGATCAATGAGATATTTATTTGGAGTAGCGTTTGTATGGGCGAAACGAATAATCCTGTGTATAATGGAATGTTACCTTCAGTATACCAATAATGGAAAATTGTGTCATTCTGAGGATATTCATCGAATTCTTTCCGTGCCAAAAATTGTTAAAATAGTATGGATGAGGGAGTTCAAGTGAATGGAGAATTGAGTAACTTCATTTACTGAAGAAATTACAAAAAGTTAAATGTTCCAACTACGTTAAATGTTCAGTGACCTCACGGTGGTGCCTGAAGAGATACAGTCAGACCTGTTCATACCAATCTTTAAAATAAGTGTAGCTGCCTTCGGTTCTCGAGCAAATCATAAATGAGATCTGAGAGGTACGTTTTGAAACGTTAAGGTCGTGGGTAATTTGAGCCTGGCTCTTTAGCGAGGGAATCATTAATAACCTCTTAGGCATTAGGGTTGTGAAGATATCTAGCAATTACTTTGCCATAGGAGGCAGAGCTTACTACTATTGTTCCTTGACATTTCACGTACTAGTTTAAACTTTCACAACTTTAGTACTTTATTAATTTATTTGAAGACAAGAATTAAGAATGTCGGGTGACATTTGAGAGGGATAAGCTGCACGTAGGTAGTGTTCTGAAGCAAAGCAAGGAGCATTTACATTTACATTTGAAACCCTCCCTTCATGATGTCTAGTACAGTTGTACTTGTACATGTTTTCGTTCTCTACCTTTTCTTATAATATACGCAATTTGAAATAGAAAGAAACTTGAACTTATCCATTGAAATCCAGCATTCAAATTAACATTGAATACGTAGAAAATATTTGACTTTAAACTCGTATTGACTTAGAATACGTACTCAACATTACTAGTACTATTAAGTTGTTTTTTCCTAATTTTAAGAACACTAGAGAAACACGAAAAGACTAGTCAACGATTGTTTCGTTTCCAAAAGAATTAGTCATTAATGAGCGAATGATAGAATATTTAAATCGCAGTACCGGGAGCGATAGCTCACCACCACCAGCAATACAATAAACAACATCCTAAAACCCTACCGGGAGCGGTGGCTCAGTGCTTCAACTGATGTCACTGCAGCGCCTCTGACCGGAGGCTCTAGGTTCGAGTCCTTACGGCGGCAGGATTTTCGACATAGCTTTTCAGCTAGGTCGTATTCAGTCGCTGTGTGGAGGAGAATTCTAGCGGCTGGCTGCTCTGATCGGTAGTTTTTCGTGGTTTCTCCGTTCAACACCAGGCGAATGCCGGAGCAGTACCCTAGCAAATGGGCCACTGGCCGCGCGCGATCTGTCCTTCCTCTTCCTGTCCACTTACACTAACACACACTTACACTAACATGCACTACACTACCACATATTCCGGAAGATCGGTCGGAAGCTTAGAGCTTGTCCCAGCTGGGGCGGCCCGCTGGTGGAGGTCCTGGTTAGGGGGAAACCCCACTAGCCGACGGTAGGTCGGTGCCGGATCTCGCCATCCAGCGAGGGAAGATCACCGCCATCTTCCGAGAAAAACATGCACTACACTAACGGGACTAATGACCGAAGCAGTTGACGCGCCCGGAAACACGAAAAAATCAATCAATCAATTTAAAGCGTAGTAATCTGTAATCATTCTTGCTACTGTAATAATATTCAGGTAAACGCACCTAAAAATTTCGTGTAATTTGCACGAGAACCACAGTTTTTTGCATTTTTCTTTAAAAACACAAAAATATTCAACATGCATGCATGTAAACCACTATTTAAGTCATAAAGTTAACAGGGCCAAATAAAAAAAAAAGGAATTTTTTTGTCGCTAATTTTTTGCAAAAATATTCGCTCTAAAACTACGAATAATACTGAAAATGCAATTTGACGCTTGCGCGTGTCGAACCGCGCCGAAGATCCACATGGAAGCGGCTTGTCAAGAACACGGAGCTGCGGGTTGTGACAACTCATCATTAGTTTGCGAAATAAGCTTGAGGGAGATGTAGTCTGCGATATTTCTTCTGCAGGCAAGCCGGCGGTGGTAGCTGGCTGGCGTGGAGGAGATCAGACGGTGTCGTGTCGCATTCCGACGCGCGGTCGGCTCCGATTTAACCGCTCATCCTTTGAGTCTAGACATTTCCATGTTAGTCAACCATATTATTGTGAAAAGTAGAAGTTATATTGCTTCATAAAAATATGTGTGAAAACTATTATTGTTGTAACGACTGTACAATAAGAAAAATCAGACAGATACCAGAGAATACATACATCAGAATTAGCTCATTTGATGTGTACCTAGATCTACCTGTTTTTGAATAGGAGGCCTTTGCCCGAAAAGAACGGATATAGGCTTATTATTATTGTTATTATTATTATTATTATTATTATTATTATTATTATTATTATTATTATTTGCTTTAGTCCTGGATATTCAATATCCTGGTTTATTAGGTATGTGGGATCAATTTTGGTAGACCACATACTAAATTATAGCTCATGATATACTCAGCACGGTGCGGACTATTCAAAATGTTTCCAAGCTGACAGATTTTTGTCTTTTAAAGATTATTGCATTCGGGTTTAATTGTAATTTTGTATACACTTTTTCAAGTTTTTTTGTTGACCAGATCAGTTACTGTGATAACAAATGGTATAACTTCAACATAATTAAGGCAATATATTTCACTGAATTCTATAACTAAACGGGTATTTTGGTGATTTTTTTCTCTTTCTGACTTATCAATGTTGTGATCTGATGAATCTCTATATCTAATATCTAATCTAATATCTATAGCTGCAATGGTTTTAGCGGTGTGAATTTGGACGTTATAATACATCCTGCAATTTTTGTGTTTCAATACTGGTTTGGCTTTATACAAATAGAACGGCCATATCGTGTCAGGCGGTATTAGACCATATTTCATTGCAAGGTCTTGATGGGTGATGTTTGCTGTTAGAGTGTGCCGGCTTAGGTATTCTGTGTTTGTCAGGTTTGTGCATGACGTTTCTGGCGTTGGACGTTTCTGGTGCTTGATGCAATACACTTCATTCATCTCGGACGTCTGTTTGTTCAATGTATTTTTTGCATTTGGAAGCAATCACCTGATCTTTGATAGCATGGATCCCTCAGTCTCCCCAAATAGAGACTCATTCCAAAGCCAACGCATCAGGATGTCTTTTTCTGCATTTCCCAGGAAATGGAGACTACCTTGGAGACTTTTGGAGTAGCATGATGCATTCTGTCATCAATGGTGGTTACATTCGAATAGTTGTCTTTACCCTCCATATTAAGATGGGTATAACCTTTGTTACAAACGGAAATAGCTGTGCACATCTCTGGTGGTTCAGGTAGAAAATACATATTGTATATAGGCTTGTGATGGCCTATATTGCTCTTTCCATTTTTGGGGGATTTTAGATATGTGATTCGTTGAGTGATGAATGTGGGTACTTCAAAGGGTTGATCCCTAACCAGGACTCTCCCACTGAGGGCACCGACCCAGCTGGGACAAGCTCTAAGCTCCCAACCGGTCTCCTGATGAAAAGTGGATAAATCCAGTTGCTTAATTTGAAAAAATCCTCCAACACGTGGTGCAACCAGAATCTTCATTTTGTGTGTTCTTGATTCCGAAAACTTGATTGACGGCAAAATGTCTGTCTGTCTGTCCATCTGTCCGTCTGTGAACAACGCTAGAAGTTATACTGTTCATCCTATTTTCTCCAAAATTTATATTTCCCAATCGATCAGGTTGATGTCGCAGCCCCTTGAATTTGAACCGATATTTTTATTTTAAGAGGTACTTTACGTGAAGCCCATGGAACATTTTCAAAATTTCCAAACAAATGGTTCCATCGTCTTTGATTCAATTTTGTTGTTGGATAGTGTTAAGGGCGTTTAAGAGAATCGTGTAGGTCTCACGTTCGTAGAAAAACCTGATTTTTCGAAAACAGCAAAAATTCAAAATATTTTCCGCTTCTTCCTACAACTACAATTATGAAGATTTGATTTCTTCCGTGATGATTATTCTGACCACACTAAACGTTCTCGTCCGAGTATCAGTATATATTCTATCCTGGAGATTGGACGAAGGGGATAAGCTTTTTGGCAGTATCCCTTCGTAAATTTGTGACGCATTCAATTATGAATATCCTATCACAGAGGTGATAGGATGATGATGATAAGAGGTGATGGTACTTTTTTTCAGAGAACCCAGCATTCACCAGTACGACCGAGGGAAACCACGAAAACCCTGGTCAGGATGACCGGCCCAGGGATCCAACCCGGGCCTCCCGACTGCGAAGTCGGAAGCTACGCATTGACCCACGGCGCGAATTGGAATCTAGGACCACACGGACATACACCTGCCGTTATGGATGCTCAGTTACATTCATCCCGTGACAAGTGTATGTGACTCCTTTTTGGGAAGATCAGCATATGCTGAATCCAATCTTTATCCCCCATGGTTGCTAGTCCTGGGGGGATGGGATATAGAATGATGATGATAATGAATGATGAATAGATGACACACACATACAGGCACATACAAACCCCCCAAGCCTGAGGCGGGACTCGAACCTGCGATCCTTCCGACCGAGATCGGCTCGACACTAATGCGTTAGCGATCTCGGCTATCCGGATCGTCATTATTATTATTATTATTATTATTATTATTATTACTGCGTAGATGGTTGGAAATCTCCCAAAAGCATCCCATTATCAATTTTCCCTCACCCCCGCTTCCCAGCTAATCCTCTTTCACTTTCCGTTTCTGGGAAATGCATACCCGAACTGCATCTCATTTCGTTTATCCGGTGTTTCCGACGAAGTAAAAATTGTTGTTACGTTTCCATTAGTAGCGCAAATAGATCTTCTCATACCAGTCCAGAGAACACTTCGAACGCAGGTAAATATGGCAGAATCATTGGGACTGTATGTTAACTCAGCGAAGTAAGAAGATTCTCGTGATAGATGGTTTCAAATTTTGTTTCCAGTAACTTTAAAGCGATGTCTTTTAACGTGGGGATCAACACTTGGCTGAACTCGTGGCTCATAGCGAAGTCGCTTGCCTTTCATCACTGAGGTTCGGGTTCGATCCTCGTCGAATCTCATGTGAAATTTGTTCCAACAAAAGGAGTTTGGCTGCTTCATAAGGGCTAATCCAATCCCTGTGAAGTTTCCTAAATCCTACCCCTATTCTTATTCCTTCCCAATTCTGACCGCTGGGTAGTGACGCAGGGGCGCGTGGAGTAAGAAGCGCGTACGCGGAGATGCTACCTGGCGGTCCTCCTTGCCAAGTGGCTAGATGAGATGAGACTGGGCATATATAAATACAATTTGATAATAGATATTAATGGAGGAGTACTCCGTAAGAAGCGCTGAACGCTCGACCACAAGCGAAAAGACGCGTTGCCTCAATAAAGTAAGAGTAAGGACGCAACGAATTTAAAAAAAAACACGATACTAAGCGACCCACTGTAAAGCAGAACCCAACCTTTACACCAAGGAGGAAAACGGAAGGGAATGCAGTCGGGCATGCCTTTTGGAGGAGATCGGTAAACGGCTTACGAAAATGTGGCTGAGGGATGCAGTCGGTATACGCTCAAATGGTTCCATATTTTCCCTATTTAACTGATTAAACAGTTCCGAGAACATATCAGAACGAGTGTGGCAACGTGGCGTTTCTTGCACGCAACAATTCAGCAAAATTACACATTTCCGATATTAGTTTTAAAGTGTCGAATTAATTTTTTTTTCGCAACCAAGTGGTGACAAAAAAGCGAAAATCTTTACAAAATGTTCAAGTTATTTTGAGCAATTTGTTGTGCAAAATTTATTGATCTCCAACACTTTTGTTAATTGTTTAATGATAGAAAATTTGCACTTCACTGTACCTGTATGGAAAAGTAAATGAACTTAGCTGATCGCATCGTCCAAAGAAAATAAAACAATGGAACGTCATGAATCAACATTTCTGCCGGCTCTCAATTGTTAATGATCACAAGAGTATAAATTTGTATGTTTTTATGAATTCATACACCCCTCCCCCCAAAAAGGAACACAACTCATATGAAAGCGTTTTTTGGCATTCCTTACATCGTCGTCTCGTTCAGCAACATTTTAATCGTTCTCCAACGACTTAATTTCTGTTCTAGTTACATTAATAACTATTTTGTGTCGTCTCTTCTATATCTTTCTGTATCTTTTTCTTATAGATGAAATAACTTCGTGTCCAACACCGTTTAGGAGTTAGAAATGTAGTTTAGTTATCTCTATTTAGTCTCATCTTTAATATTGACATTTAATTTTTTCACCTGGATATTTCAAGAAGCAGTGACTTATTTCTAATTAATTCTTATTCACTCTGTATTCAATGTAACGTCCCAAGAATTAATGTTATCCCCTATTTTCTTCATTGCAGTGTTGGCGTGAAAATAAAAGAAAATTAGTGACTTTTTTCATGTCTTCATTTTATAATTGCTTTCTTGTCATATATTAGCTATTTTGAGCTAATATAATATGGTCTGATCCCTATCTTTCAAAAGCCAGAATCTATTTTACGCTTCTTAAGATGAGGCGTATTGATACAATCAAAGTGAGCAAATACTGCCGAAAATTAAATTTAGAGGTTCGGAAAATGTTTGAGCTGGAGATAAACGTTGAAATCTTCTATGAAACGCTATGTAAATGAGTAACTTTAAAAAGTTGAACAGTTTCAATATACTGTAGATTAATGTTTCGTCCTTAGAGATACTGTTTATGTATTTATATAAATGAAAGTAGGCGAATGTTTTCTTATCAATACTTGCCAAAAATGTTCGTTGCTATCTGCATTCATATATAATTCAACGAGTTAAGGTGGGGATCCCAGAGCCCAATAAAACGTGCAGATTGTATTCATCCCCACACAACGTCACACAAGGTTTTTAACTGATTGTGACATTTTAAAAAAATAAAAAGACTTCGCTTCCTTGATTCGATGAGTGAGTTTTCGACTTGAAATAGAAGTAGCAAAGGTTTATGCATCTAACAACAATACGTAAAATCATTCAAAGCTACAACTCAGGAACAAGCTTCGATATGCTTCCATCCGCTAGCGAAATCGACCACTGTACCGGCGCCAGCGTTCTTTCACATCGGTCCTTCCTTCGACCTCAGATCGCTCTCCGCGATTACTATTAATTGTGTTCTCGCTATTTATCACTTGCGCTTTCCGCGATAATAGCCGGTCTTCACAGGCTCCGAGAGGAGATTAAAAAGATTTATGCCGACCGGGTCTTGATGCGGCCCGTGCCGGACCTGTGGTGGACCTGATATCATCACGTGACCCCGTGCCGCCGCTACACAACGCCAGATCGCGCCGCCTTCGTTACCGCCTATTGCCCGAGAAAGAAATATGGCGGAATCTATAAATTATTTTCCAACAATGTGGCACACGTGAAACCAAATCGTGTAAGACTCTATACTTTGCAGCTATACATCACGTTCAATGTGTCGTCTTCTGCGTGAAATGTTTGGTATGGACTAGTTAATGTTATGTGTATGTGAGTTTTGTGATGTATTTAAGTCTCTAAGTGGCTCTAAATAGTTCAAGATGCGGGTGCTTTATTACGAAGCAGAGCAGTGCAACCAACAGAGGTAACGATGATTTCTCAATCACCACTTACATGTATATGATGAAATGTGGGTGAGATAGAAACCTGTGTCGTTATGTTGTAAAATACTCCTATTCAGCAGTAATTTGCTAAAAAATAATATCATTGTTCATTGTAGAGGTTAGATGTATTTCGAGTATATGCTTTTCAGTTGGATTAACCACTGGACATGTGTGATATCCAATCTTGCGTATTAATGCATCGCATATGGCAGGAAGGAAATAGTTTTTTTTAGGTTAAGTAAAGACGTTTTTAGGTTAGTTAAAGTAAAGAAGAAAATTCAAAATTTTGTTTTATTAAATTTAAATTAAATATTTAACTTCATGAATAAAAACAAGAAGTAAAATTATTTTTAGACAGACACTAGTAAAAGCAGATACTTGTCATGCACGGCTTGCTAAAAGTTCAATTCTTAGCACTGACGCTAAAAGTGAGACGATACTCAAATTTCAGATAAAGCTGTAATTGCAACAAAGGAAGAAAAAATACTTTAGTCCGACCGCATCAGCTTCTGCTGATCTTAATGTAACATAGTTCATAATTAAGTAATTTGTATTCTTGAACTAAAGTAAAACGAAAATTATTGAGTCTAAAAAAATACTGTAGGATATGCATGGTAAAAGTAGTTCCATTTTGCTCGTAGAATTGCGCCACTCGGCCACTCGTAATAAAATGTCACTTTTACCACTCGTATCATAAATAAGTAATTTGAAAAGTAACGGTTTCTCCTTTTTGATAAAAGAAAATGACAACGATATCTTTCATCCACTATTTTTTGGGTTTTGGTATTTTTATAAGTTAAACTTTTACATTGAATCGTTTCGTCGCAGTTGACATGCAGGATTCAGCCGAGGCCACATTGCGGACAGCCACCCTACTAGCCGCAGGTGGCTTTGGTTTACCAGCCCGCCTGCGACAGAGTGCAAAAGTTGCGGCAATATTTCCGAGGCCACCATTTTCGCTTTTTCTCTTATTTCTGGAGGCGCCAACTCATCCTCTGATACACTAGACATTTCAAACTAAACTCTCGACTCCCGATACAGATATTTTTACTCGTAGATTATTTCGAGCTACACGATATTCAAAACATTTTCTTCTCAAAAATGTCATAAAGTGGCGTTGCTTTGTAGACGACATTCTTATGTGGTGAAGTCGGAGGGAGAGGTCGGTGTAAAGCAAACGGAGTTTGGTCTACTCTGAAGTTGTCGGAGCATACATGCACAGCCAACTTCCCGTCCGTCCAACAAACGGCAACAACTCATTATCTGCCAAATTAGTTTTCTGAGCATAGCGCTCGCCCATTGTTGTCGCGTCCGTGCGCGCGCAGTTATTGTTAGAGCTCTCGGGCAGCATATTTTTGCAACATTTAGTGGTATTCAATTGTTGTTGTCCTTATCTGTTTAGCGTGTCCGCATGGGCACGTTTTACGAAGCTGTAGGTAGTTCAGACTTTCACCTTAAAATGTTGCAGTAATGTAATTAGAACTTCATGTTGTTTTCCATAACATCCTAAAAGGTACTATGTGGTCACTGTAACCCAGATTATTCGTTATTATTTCATATCTAGTTGTGTTTTTTAAAGTATGATTTGATCAATTGCTTTTTGTCATTTTAACGTATTTCCTGTATAGTACGAATAAAATTAGAATGAGGTTGACATTTGGGGGCGGGGACGGCGTTGCCACATTCTTCGCGCTCTACTATGTGCTCTGAACACTAACTAGGCAAACAAGAAAGAAATGTTGATAAATTTGAATTGTTTGCTTGCAACATTTGTTAATTTTAAGTGACAACGATATTTCCTTCGACCACACACACGAGATAAAAATGACATTAATAATAAGCAACTACAGTTACTAGATTTGAATAATGTCGTAATGTTCAATCTCAAATAAAATTTAATTTATCGAGATGGCATTACAGCGTGATCTTAGTCAAATGGTTTTGACTTTACAGAACATTGGTTATCTCACGATGTGACTTTACAGAACATTGGTTATCTCACAATGATCTAAACACACTTCAAATGTAGATTATATCTTGCAGGATCGTATTGTAGAGCGAGGGAATCAAGTAAGGGGGTTAAGGAGGTTCGTGTATTTACATAAGAAATGATACTTCATGATCATTGACTTCTAACTAGACTTATGATATTGATTCTACCTTCTTGTCAGAATTAAATTTATATGCAGTTGAAACTGTTTTCGAAATAACAGACGTACATCTTACCACACTCAAAATTATCTTACTTTGCATCTACAAATCTTCAACAAAGCGAGCATTAGATTATTTCAGTTTCATTGAAAATCTAGAGATGACTGAAGAAAATTAGAAATCGCCATTTTAAATCCATTGTTTCATGTGGAGATTTCAATATTGACTTTCTCGGTGAATCTCACGAAAAAGAGCAGCTACTCAACTTGCTTCATTCTTTTAATTTAGATATTACAATGAAAGTACCTAAGGTCAGAATAAAACTTGAATGTAGTTGATCTTTCGTGGTCACGTGAGTTATTTTGTTTGATATGAAAATTGCAATTTTGGAATGTTCCCGTGAATATGCGCTAGCCGAATGCGTTTACTACGCTCCGTGAAGTCACGAAGGTTAAGCGCATTCGAGACTCGCGGGTTCGTGGTTGGGTGACCGGCCAGGAACCCGGGGTCTAACGGCGTCGAGCCCTGGCCGAAGGGATAAAAGGCACTGACTGACTGCGAAGTGACGAGACTTGACTAATATTAAAATAATAAAGCACATTAATGGAGGATTACTCCCAATGGCTAAGCGCTCAACGCCCTTAAGGGCTTGAGACGCGTTGCGTCAAGGAGTGGACGCAACAAATTAAAATATATATATATATATATATATATATATATATATATATATATATACACACACACACACAATTGCCAGCAGTCACTCATATTTCACTGTTACGTATCTCCTTTTTAAAGACATAGTATGTGCTTCTTGAGAAGCAGTATTACTCTTAGAAATAAAATGTATAAGTCTAATATCCTCGAAATATTATCATTATTATTATTATTATTATTATTATTATTATTATTATTATTATGACATATTCTAAATAACTTTTGGCATTAGAAACAAATGACCTAAAAGTACCGTTTCATCAACGAAATTTACACTGTTATTCACACTGTTACGTAACTCAAATACACTGTATACATTTTCATATATATTTAGAGATTTTACTGGAAACCACTTTCCGTAGTTTTGTTTGCTTTTGCGAGAATTTCCGCAGGAACTTCACTATTTCTTTCATTTTGTATGAACAAATCAGTCAAATTACGATTATGCAAAAGTAATTAGGTATACACTCTTTTGTTTATTTTGACAAATGACTATTACAACACATCTTTTCACTTTAGTCGCAGGAAAAATTACAAAATGTTTTAAATTCTCGTTTGATTCAGCAATGAACTCGTAAACCATAAAGTTTTGTGTGCACCACGGGCGTTACTAGATGTTTTGCCCTCAGCACTTCAACCCTGGGCCAGAGGCTCGTTTGAAGTCGCCCTCAGGGTAAAAACATCTACTTCACGCCCTTGATACATATATAACTATTACGTAATTGTGAAATTTCAATTAAATACATACTATTTACAAGAGTAAAGCCCTTCTCTTGCTCCCCCTCTCCTAAGTTACGTTTATAATCATGGCGGAGAATTGAATGTATGTTTTATAACTACGGTTGTATAACTTTGGTTTGGTTTGGTTTTTTCGTGTTTCCGGGCGCGTCAACTGCTTTGGTCATTAGTCCCGTTAGTGTAGTGCATGCTTTTTTCTCGGGAGATGGTGATGGTCTTCCCCCGCTGGATGGCGAGATCCGGCGCCGACCTACCGTCAGCTAGTGGGTTTTTTCCCCTAACCAGAACTCTCCCACCAGCGGGCACCGCTCCAGCCAGGACAAGCTCTAAACTCTACGGTATTGGATGATATTGTATTCTTCGTAAGGCTTTTTGGCCCAGAATCTACACTTCGTATTGACCGTTTCAAATGGATCAGAGGTGGTTCTACAATGTGAACCCCCACGTATTCTACTTCTCTGAAATAATTTTCAAAGAGGCTTTGCTCTAGAAATAAAGCTTCTGAATTTTTGGATGACACATAATCTGTGTTTACTCTCCTCATAATTAATTCGCGAACTCAACCGGACGCGCAGCGCTTTTCGAGGTTTCTGTGAGCTGTAATTTGAAGCTTATGAACTTTTAGCATTGCTGTCAATCTCAGTTATTGGGCGGGGCTTCGCTCGCCCATAAGAGACCATGCGAACTGCGCTCGAAGCAGCTCTAGGGTTCCGAGCAGTGGCGGCTCCAACAGACTCGAGATTTCACCTCCATCGAACATATAGGTAAAAATGTACGCTATTCAAATCAATTAAAACTAAGTTTTATAAAAGTCTATATTAAAACACTACTAACAAAATGTTTTGCTTTGGGTCCGCTTACGGCATATACACCTTCTGCGCACGTGGTTCTGGCTTTGATTTCCACTGGGCACTTAAATCCGACTCCAGTACAACACAACAAGCACTATTGTTTTGACACGTTTTTGACAAATAAAATTATTTTATTTCGAAAACTTCACTTCCTTGGTATATTTGGCAATAATGAAAGATCTTCGACACACATTCGTATGCACAAGAACATTCGCAAACTGTTGGCAGGCCAGCTGCAGCCACGGGGGACACTGAGGGACTTCCATCCAGAACGGCCACCTTTACACAAAGAACTCATCAAATGTACGTTTTCAATCAACAAACCTAATATCAAATGAAAAAAAGTTTCCAAATATCATTAACAATGCATTGAATATCGTCAATAATTGACTGAACTTGTGTACTACTTTCAATAGTAAGCGAAAATCATAGAACTACCTTGCAGTGAGTTAGACGAAGATAGAATATGGGTAATCCCCTTGAGATTCTCTCCGTCGCCGCGCAGCGCAATAGCGGCACTACCTGGTTGCCCAAACCAAAGGCTGTATCTTCCCCTTGATAAATCGAAGGACCAAAGAGTAAAATCAATGAATTCATTAATACAGTCAAGAGCGTGGTGCAATTCCTGGCAAGGCACCAGACACCCGAGAGAGCGCTAGTTGGACGCTCTTTGGTTTCAAAGTGATTTCATATACATTGATATTGCTGCAATATCTTGAAAAATGAATGTTTTAAAAGGAAAATGTATATTCGTAAGCTATTATGAGATCTTTTTCATTTTCTGGGGGTTGTGCAACCGTGTAACCTAAGCATGAGCCGCCATCCTGGTAGGCAAGACTTTACAATAATTTTAATACAAACTGTTTAAACATTAATGAAAAATATTTTTAAACCACATTTTGGCGCGAATTTCAAATTTTTAAACTGAAAAAAATTGTTTTAATTTTTTCACTACCGTCCACATTGTTTAAAAATCTGAAAACAAAATGTTATAGAATGTTATAAGACCCATTTAAGGGAAAAATTGAGAGAGTACTCTAGCGTTATCACATCGAAAATGAATTTGAAAAAAATATTTATTTATTTTCTATATGAATTTGGCGTCAAAATTTGTCAACAAAAATACCTTCCAATTAAACTATATTTCCCCGTCTCTGCAATTTTTTCAGCTTGATTCACGTAATAGATGCAAAGAAAAAAAATAAAACATGCAAAACGCGTTTCTCGTTGTATCTCTGCAACAGATTTGACCTAGGAGGCTGATTTTTTGTGAATCTACATCATTTTGTATTCTCTTTCATACGAGCATCGCGATTATCAATTTGGTTTGGAGGCGCTTTTCACCTCCTTATTCGGCTATATCCATTCGCATTTACAGTAGCGCTTAACGTCATTTTCATAATGACGGCTCAATACTTTTTAATGAAAATTGTTATTTAGGACAAGGTTTTAGCCTTGTTTAATATTCTTAAAACAATATTTCGGGTCTACTATTTGCATACCGAAAAGTTGAGAAAATGTCAACAAAAAAAGTACTTTGGGCGGCGATTGATTGCTACAGGCAAGAAGAAAAGGCAAGACCTTACAGTACCAGTCCAAACCAAGGAAATTACAAACTTTACTACGAGAAAGTCTGTGCCATTCTGTAGCACCTCTAGTTTAATCCGTAAAACTCTCAACGCATCCCCGTGCTCTCTGAGCAGGAGACGCCACAGCCGAGAACACATGCACAGGTTTCTTAATAGTTGCTTGCTGTAGGGTTTTTCGATGTTGTACCGTCTTGTGTGAAGTGCATCGTGCATTGATAAGGCGTAGTGATCGGCATGTGCGAAGGTGCTTTATTAACTACTCAAATAGCAGCGATAATATTATTTCCAAAATTAATTCTGTGAGTCGCCTTATTGAACAGGCAGTTACGTCATTCGTTTATGAGGATAAGGTACGAGTAAAAGAACAAGGTTGGCTCCGGAATTAATATCGACGTTTTAGGAAGCAGCCAAGGCAAAACGTTTACAAAGCGTTTAGGTAAAGACATGTGAAATATGAAACTAATGTGCTACTGAATGGCACAGACTTTCTCCTAGAAAATTTTTCTAGTTTTCTTGGAGTGGTCTGGATTTAAGGTCTTGCTCCGTTCTCTAGCCAGCTGCCATCTATCATCGTCCAAAGTACGTTTTTTTTTTTTTTTTTTTTTTTACATTTTCTCAACTTTTGCTTTCCTAATAGTACAACCAACATATTACTTCAAGAATACTAAAGAACAGTAAAAACGTCGTCCTAAATAGAATTTTTTATTGAAAAATTTGAAGCCTTTTTTAAGAAAATGGCGATGGAGAATTACAGTAAATGCGAAATTTGAAGCTTTTTTTCATAGGAATCTATTGAGTTTTCGAAAAACCTCGTTTAAAGTCATTTGAAGCCCTTCAACCCACAAATGTAATAATGTATACAAATCGATGGAGATGTGCATATTAACGCCGTGAGAGATATTTCAAAAAAATTACATTTGTGTAATTTTTGAAAAAAAACAACAAAAGAATACACCAAAATGAACTTTACGTGATATTAAACAGTGCAATTAACACTATCCATTGGAAAATTTTAAAGAAAAAATTGGACCTTTTAAAAAAAAAATGGCGTTTGAGTGTTTCTGAAAATGCGGAATTTTGAGCTCATTTTAACTGAAAACTTTTTAGTTTTCGAGAAACTTTATTTGACATTATTTAAAGCACATATACTCGTAAATATAATAATGTGAAGAAATCGCCTCTGATGTAAATATTAGTGAGAGGCAAGTCAAAAAATTAAATTTTTGTAATTTTTGAAAAAACAAAAGAATATAGCAATATGACGTTTATGTCATCGTATAGGGTTTATTTGGCACTAATCATAACAAAAATTCAAAACAATCTACATGACCTTAATGAAAAAGCATTCATGAATAACAAATGTCATTTGAAGGAAAATTTTCTATCTTCAAATTTATAGTTGTTGACACTGAAAAAATTCAAACTTTTGCAATTTTCGAAAATTCAAAGTTAACAGGGAAAATCGTACCTATGCCAACTTAAGTGTACTCTACTCTTACAAGAAATTTAAAGAAAAAAATTGTAGGAATTTTTGAGAAAATTTTGAAAATGTCCGGGGGTCTTCATGTAAAGTACCCCCAAATTTTAAAGAATGTTTTTGAAAGCTTCAACTAGAGCCAGATCTACAGGGAATTCTTCAATTTGGAAAAGATCGTACGAATGGTTTAGGCGCTAGAAGTGTTCACAGACGGACGGACGGACGTTTTGCTTCAATTGTTTTTTCAGCATCAAGGACCAATCAAACAGGGATTCCGGCTACACCACGTGTTAGAGGATTTTTTCTCTTAATTTAGCAACTGAATTTATGCATATCTCGTTATCAGAGCCCGAACATTTTTTTCTGCCGAAAATTCGCCGTTTTTTCGAGCAACAATACATAACTTTCTCTATACTATTTATATTACTCCGTGTATACGTACGTATACGAGAAAGTAAAAATCATGGACGTCATCTCCGTCAACTTAATATATTTAGAAGTGATTATTATTATCTAAATAAATATAATAATTTTACGGAGATGACTTCCATTATTTCTTCATGTAATTACGTCGACAACATCAGAATTCCCACAATACACATGAATGAGACAAATGGATATGCGGATGTGATCAATTGGACGCTCTTTTCAAAGTACGTAGTCAAAGACAGGGGTGAACGATCTTATGCATCTCTTCGCGAAAATAAATTAAACATTAAAAAATCATGAGAATTCGAAGTAAATAATCAAGCTCAATTTTTCCCTTAAATGGGTCTTATAACATTCTATAACATTTTGTTTTCAGATTTTTAAACAATGTGGACGGTAGTGAAAAAATTAAAACAATTTTTTTCAGTTTAAAAATTTGAAATTCGCGCCAAAATGTGGTTTAAAAATATTTTTCATTAATGTTTAAACAGTTTGTATTAAAATTATTGTAAAGTCTTGCCTACCAGGATGGCGGCTCATGCTTAGGTTATATGCAACCCCAGAAAATGAAAAGATCTCATAATAGCTTACGAATATACATTTTCCTTTTAAAACATTCATTTTCAAGATATTGCAGCAATATCAATGTATATGAAATCACTTTGAAACCAAAGAGCGTCCAACTAGCGCTCTCTCGGGTGTCTGGTGCCTTGCCAGGAATTGCACCACGCTCTTGACTGTATTAATGAATTCATTGATTTTACTCTTTGGTCCTTCGATTTATCAAGGGGAAGATACAGCCTTTGGTTTGGGCAACCAGGTAGTGCCGCTATTGCGCTGCGCGGCGACGGAGAGAATCTCAAGGGGATTACCCATATTCTATCTTCGTCTAACTCACTGCAAGGTAGTTCTATGATTTTCGCTTACTATTGAAAGTAGTACACAAGTTCAGTCAATTATTGACGATATTCAATGCATTGTTAATGATATTTGGAAACTTTTTCATTTGATATTAGGTTTGTTGATTGAAAACGTACATTTTATGAGTTCTTTGTGTAAGGTGCTGTTCTGGATGGAAGTCCTCAGTGTCCCCAGTGTCCCCCGTGGCTGCAGCTGGCCTGCCAACAGTTTGCGAATGTTCTTGTGCATACGAATGTGTGTCGAAGATCTTTCATTATTGCCAAATATACCAAGGAAGTGAAGTTTTCGAAATAAAATAATTTTATTTGTCAAAAACGTGTCAAAACAATAGTGCTTGTTGTGTTGTACTGGAGTCGGATTTAAGTGCCCAGTGGAAATCAAAGCCAGAACCACGTGCGCAGAAGGTGTATATGCCGTAAGCGGACCCAAAGCAAAACATTTTGTTAGTAGTGTTTTAATATAGACTTTTATAAAACTTAGTTTTAATTGATTTGAATAGCGTACATTTTTACCTATATGTTCGATGGAGGGCAACCTCGAGTCTGTTGAGCCGCCACTGCTCGGAACCCTAGAGCTGCTTCGAGCGCAGTTCGCATGAGTCTTATGGGCGAGCGAAGCCCCGCCCAATAACTGAGATTGACAGCAATGCTGAAAGTTCATTAGCTTCAAATTGCAGCTCACAGAAACCTCAGCGCTGCGCGTCCGGTTGAGTTCGTGAATTAATTATGAGGAGAATAAACACAGATTATGTCATCCAAAATACGAAGCTTTATTTCTAGAGCAAAGCCTCTTCAAAATTATTTCAGAGAAGTAGAATACGTGGGGATCTCATTGTAGAGCCACCTCTGGTCCTTTTGAAAGGTCAATACGAAGTGTATATTCTGGGCCAAAGCCATACCAAGAATACAATATCATCCAATACCGTAGACTTAGAGCCGACTGGGGCGGTGCCCGCTGGTGGAGAGTCCTGGTTGGGAGAAACCCACTAGCTGACGGTAGGTCGGCGCCGGATCTCGCCATCCAGCGGGGAAGACCATCACCATCTCCCGAGAAAAAAGCATGCACTACACTAACGGGACTAATGACCAAAGCAGTTGACGCGCCCGGAAACACGAAAAAACCAAACCAAACCAAAGTTATACAACCGTAGTTATAAAACATACATTCAATTCTCCGCCATGATTATAAACGTAACAGGAGAGGGGGGCAAGAAAGGGCTTTACTCTTGTAAATAGTATGTATTTAATTGAAATTTCACAATTACGTAATAGTTATATATGTATCAAGGGCGTAAGTAGATGTTTTGCCTCGAGGGGGACTTCAAACCCGAGGCCTCTGGCCCGAGGTTGGAAGTAGCTGAGGGCGAAAACATCTAGTAACGCCCATGGTGCACACAAAACTTTATGGTTTACGAGTTCATTGCTGAATCAAACGAGAATTTAAAACATTTTGTAATTTTCTTGACTAAAGTGAAAAGATGTGTTGTAATAGTCATTTGTCAAAATAAACAAAAGAGTGTATACCTAATTACTTTTGCATAATCGTAATTTGACTGATTTGTTCATACAAAATGAAAGAAATAGTGAAGTTCCTGCGGAAATTCTCGCAAAAGCAAACAAAACTACGGAAAGTGGTTTCCAGTAAAATCTCTAAATATATATGAAAATGTATACAGTGTATTTGAGTTACGTAACAGTGTGAATAACAGTGTAAATTTCGTTGATGAAACGGTACTTTTAGGTCATTTGTTTCCCATTGCCAAAAGTTATTTAGAATATGTCATAATAATAATAATATTATTAATAATAATAATAATAATAATAATAATAATAATGATAATATTTCGAGGATATTAGCCTATATGCCTTATACATTTTATTTCTCCGAGTAGTACTGCTTCTCAAGAAGCACATACTAGTCTCTAAAAGGAGATACGTAACAGTGAAATATGAGTGACTCTGCAATTGTGTGTGTGTATATATATATATATATATATATATATATATATATATATATATATATTTTAATTTGTTGCGTCCACTCCTTGACGCAACGCGTCTCAAGCCTTAAGGGGCGTTGAGCACTTGGCCATTGGAGTAATCCTCCATTAATGTGCTTTATTATTTTAATATTAGTCAAGTCTCGTCACTTCGCAGTCAGTCATGCCTTTATCCCTTCGGCCAGGGCTCGACGCCGTTAGACCCGGGGTTCCTGGCCGTCACCCAACCACGAACCCGCGAGTCTCGAATGCGCTTAACCTTCGTGACTTCACGGGCGTAGTAAACGCATTCGGCTAGCGCATATTCACGGGAACATTCCAAAATTGCAATTTTCATATCAATTAAACAAAATAACAATCACGTGACCACGAAAGATCAACTACATTCAAGTTTTATTCTGACTTTAGGTACTTCATTGTAATATCTAAATTAAAAAAATGAAGCAAATTGAGTTGCTGCTCTTTTCGTGAGATTCACCGAGAAAGTCAATATTGAAATCTCACATGAAACAATGGATTTAAAATGGCGATTTCTAATTTTCTTAGTCATCTCTAGATTTTCAATGAAACTGAAATAATCTAATGCTCGCTTTGTTGGAGATTTGTAGATGCAAAGTAAGATAATTTTGAGTGTGGTAAGATGTACGTCTGTTATTTGAAAACAGTTCCAACTGCATATAAATTGAATTCTGACAAGAAGGTAGAATCAATATCATAAGTCTAGTTAGAAGTCAATGATCATGAAGTATCATTTCTTATGTAAATACACGAACCTCCTTAACCCCCTTACTTGATTCCCTCGCTCTACAATACGATCCTGCAAGATATAATCCTACATTTGAAGTGTGTTTAGATCATTGTGAGATAACCAATGTTCTGTAAAGTCAAAACCATTTGACTAAGATCACGCTGTAATGCCATCTCGATAAATTAAATTTTATTTGAGATTGAACATTAAGACATTATTCAAATCTAGTAACAGTAGTTGCTAATTATTAATGTCATTTTATCTCGTGTGTGTGGTCGAAGGTAGTTTCGTTGTCACCTAAAATTAAACATGTTGCAAGCAAACAATTCAAATTTCTCAACATTTCTTTCTTGTTTGCCGAGTTAGTGTTCAGAGCACATAGTAGAGCGAAGAATGTGGCAACGCCGTCCCCGCCCCCAAATGTCAACCTCATTCTAATTTTATTCGTACTATACAGGAAATACGTTAAAATGACAAAAAGCAATTGATCAAATCATACTTTAAAAAACACAACTAGATATGAAATAATAACGAATAATCTGGGTTACAGTGACCACATAGTACCTTTTAGGATGTTATGGAAAACAACATGAAGTTCTAATTACATTACTGCAACATTTTAAGGTGAAAGTCTGAACTACCTACAGCTTCGTAAAACGTGCCCATGCGGACACGCTAAGCAGATATGACAACAACAATTGAATATCACTAAATGTTGCAAAAATATGCTGCCCGAGACTCTAACAATAACTGCGCGCGCACGGACGCGACAACAATGGGCGAGCGCTATGCTCAGAAAACTAATTTGGCAGATAATGAGTTGTTGCCGTTTGTTGGACGGACGGGAAGTTGGCTGTGCATGTATGCTCCGACAACTTCAGAGTAGACCAAACTCCGTTTGCTTTACACCGACCTCCTCCGACTTCACCACATAAGAATGTCGTCTACAAAGCAACGCCACTTTATGACATTTTTGAGAAGAAAATGTTTTGAATATCGTGTAGCTCGAAATAATCTACGAGTAAAAATATCTGTATCGGGAGTCGAGAGTTTAGTTTGAAATGTCTAGTGTATCAGAGGATGAGTTGGCGCCTCCAGAAATAAGAGAAAAAGCGAAAATGGTGGCCTCGGAAATATTGCCGCAACTTTTGCACTCTGTCGCAGGCGGGCTGGTAAACCAAAGCCACCTGCGGCTAGTAGGGTGGCTGTCCGCAATGTGGCCTCGGCTGAATCCTGCATGTCAACTGCGACGAAACGATTCAATGTAAAAGTTTAACTTATAAAAGATACCAAAAGTCGCTCGTATCGTAGTATCACACTCATGTATTAATACCCATCATTACATCATCGTTTCATAATGTACTATTTCGGCGAATCGTTTTTCTGATAATCCGTCAGTGAACATGCACATATTTTCTGGCGACGGCGCGGCTCGTTTCATTTCTCAAAAGGTGCAGTATTTGCCATTTAACTATATTTTTATAAAAAATAGTGGATGAAAGATATCGTTGTCATTTTCTTTATGAAAGAGGAGAAACGTTACTTTTCAAATTAGTTATTTATGATACGAGTGGTAAAAGTGACATTTTATTACGAGTGGCCGAGTGGCGCAATTCTACGAGCAAAATGGAACTACTTTTACCATGCATATCCTACAGTATTTTTTTAGACTCAATAATTTTCGTTTTACTTTAGTTCAAGAATACAAATTACTTAATTATGAACTATGTTACATTAAGATCAGCAGAAGCTGATGCGGTCGGACTAAAGTATTTTTTCTTCCTTTGTTGCAATTACAGCTTTATCTGAAATTTGAGTATCGTCTCACTTTTAGCGTCAGTGCTAAGAATTGAACTTTTAGCAAGCCGTGCATGACAAGTATCTGCTTTTACTAGTGTCTGTCTAAAAATAATTTTACTTCTTGTTTTTATTCATGAAGTTAAATATTTAATTTAAATTTAATAAAACAAAATTTTGAATTTTCTTCTTTACTTTAACTAACCTAAAAACGTCTTTACTTAACCTAAAAACTATTTCCTTCCTGCCATATGCGATGCATTAATACGCAAGATTGGATATCACACATGTCCAGTGGTTAATCCAACTGAAAAGCATATACTCGAAATACATCTAACCTCTACAATGAACAATGATATTATTTTTTAGCAAATTACTGCTGAATAGGAGTATTTTACAACATAACGACACAGGTTTCTATCTCACCCACATTTCATCATATACATGTAAGTGGTGATTGAGAAATCATCGTTACCTCTGTTATTGACTGCTCTGCTTCGTAATAAGCACCCACATCTTGAACTATTTAGAGCCACTTAGAGACTTAAATACATCACAAAACTCACATACACTAACATTAACTAGTCCATACCAAACATTTCACGCAGAAGACGACACATTGAACGTGATGTATAGCTGCAAAGTATAGAGTCTTACACGATTTGGTTTCACGTGTGCCACATTGTTGGAAAATAATTTATAGATTCCGCCATATTTCTTTCTCGGGCAATAGGCGGTAACGAAGGCGGCGCGATCTGGCGTTGTGTAGCGGCGGCACGGGGTCACGTGATGATATCAGGTCCACCACAGGTCCGGCACGGGCCGCATCAAGACCCGGTCGGCATAAATCTTTTTAATCTCCTCTCGGAGCCTGTGAAGACCGGCTATTATCGCGGAAAGCGCAAGTGATAAATAGCGAGAACACAATTAATAGTAATCGCGGAGAGCGATCTGAGGTCGAAGGAAGGACCGATGTGAAAGAACGCTGGCGCCGGTACAGTGGTCGATTTCGCTAGCGGATGGAAGCATATCGAAGCTTGTTCCTGAGTTGTAGCTTTGAATGATTTTACGTATTGTTGTTAGATGCATAAACCTTTGCTACTTCTATTTCAAGTCGAAAACTCACTCATCGAATCAAGGAAGCGAAGTCTTTTTATTTTTTTAAAATGTCACAATCAGTTAAAAACCTTGTGTGACGTTGTGTGGGGATGAATACAATCTGCACGTTTTATTGGGCTCTGGGATCCCCACCTTAACTCGTTGAATTATATATGAATGCAGATAGCAACGAACATTTTTGGCAAGTATTGATAAGAAAACATTCGCCTACTTTCATTTATATAAATACATAAACAGTATCTCTAAGGACGAAACATTAATCTACAGTATATTGAAACTGTTCAACTTTTAAAGTTACTCATTTAAATTAGCGTTCTTAAATTACAGTTATAGAAGTTTTCAACGTTTATCTCCATCTCAACATTTTCCGAACCTTTAAATTTAATTTTCAGCAGTATTTGCTCACTTTGATTGTATCAATACGCCTCATCTTAGAAGCGTAAAATAGATTCTGGCTTTTGAAAGATAGGATCAGACCATATTATATAAACTCAAAATAGCTAATATATGACAGAAGCAATTATAAACGAAGACATGAAAAAGTTACTAATTTTCTTTTATTTTCACGCAAACACTGCAATGAAGAAAATAGGGATAAAATTAATTCTTGGGACGTTACATTGAATACAGAGTGAATAAGAATTAATTAGAAATAAGTCACTGCTTCTTGAAATATCCAGGTGAAAAAATTAAATGTCAATATTAAAGATGAGACTAAATAGAGATAACTAAACTACATTTCTAACTCCTAAACGGTGTTGGACGAAGTTGTTTCATCTACAAGGAAAAGATATAGAAGAGACGACACAAAATAGTTATTAATGTAACTAGAACATAAATTAAGTCGTTGGAGAACGATTAAAATGTTGCTGAACGAGACGACGATGTAAGGAATGCCAAAAACGCTTTCATATGAGTTGTGTTCCTTTTTGGGGGGAGGGGTGTATGAATTCATAAAAACATACAAATTTATACTCTTGTGATCATTAACAATTGAGAGCCGGCAGAAATGTTGATTCATGACGTTCCATTGTTTTATTTTCTTTGGACGATGCGATCAGCTAAGTTCATTTACTTTTCCATACAGGTACAGCGAAGTGCAAATTTTCTATCATTAAACAATTAACAAAAGTGTTGGAGATCAATAAATTTTGCACAACAAATTGCTCAAAATAACTTGAACATTTTGTAAAGATTTTCGCTTTTTTGTCACCACTTGGTTGCGAAAAAAAAATTAATTCGACACTTTAAAACTAATATCGGAAATGTGTAATTTTGCTGAATTGTTGCGTGCAAGAAACGCCACGTTGCCACACTCGTTCTGATATGTTCTCGGAGTATTTAATCAGTTAAATAGGGACAATATGGAACCATTTGAGCGTATACCGACTGCATCCCTCAGCCACATTTTCGTAAGCCGTTTACCGATCTCCTCCAAAAGGCATGCCCGACTGCATTCCCTTCCGTTTTCCTCCTTGGTGTAAAGGTTGGGTTCTGCTTTACAGTGGGTCGCTTAGTATCGTGTTTTTAAATTCGTTGCGTCCTTACTCTTATTATTGAGGCCCGCGTCTTTTCGCTTCTGGTCGAGCGTTCAGCGCTTCTTACGGACTCCCCCTCCATTAATATCTATTATCAAATTGTATTTATATATGCCCAGTCTCATCTCATCTAGCCACTTGTCAGGAGGACCGCCAGGTAGCATCTCCACGTACGCGCCTCTTACTCCACGCGCCCTGCGTCACTACCCAGCGTCAGGGATTGGGAAGGAATAAGGATGAGGGTAGGATTTAGGACACTTCACAGAGGATAGGACTAGCCCTTATGAAGCAGCCAAACTCCTTTTGTTGGAACAAATTTCACATGAGATTCGACGAGGATCGAACCCGAACCTCAGTGATGAAAGGCAAGCGACTTCGCTATGAGCCACGAGTCAGCCAAGTGTTGATCCCCACGTTAAAGCATCGCTTAAAGTTATGGAAACAAAATTTGAAACCATCTATCACGAGAATCTTCTTACTTCGCTGAGTTAACATACAGTCCCAATGATTCTGCCATATTTACCTGCGTTCGAAGTGTTCTCTGGACTGGTATGAGAAGATCTATTTGCGCTACTAATGGAAACGTAACAACAATTTTTACTTCGTCGGAAACACCGGATAAACGAAATGAGATGCAGTTCGGGTATGCATTTCCCAGAAACGGAAAGTGAAAGAGGATTAGCTGGGAAGCGGGGGTGAGGGAAAATTGATAATGGGATGCTTTTGGGAGATTTTCAACCATCTACGCATAATAATAATATATAATAATAATAATAATGACGATCGGATAGCCGAGATCGCATTAGTGTCGTGGCGATCTCGGTCGGAAGGATCACGGGTTCGAGTCCGCCTCAGGCATGGGTGTGTTTGTATATGCCTGTATGTGTGTCATCCATTCATCATTCATTATCATCATCATTCTATCCCATCCCCCAGGACTAGCAACCATGGGGATAAGATTGTATTCAGCATATGCTGATCTTCCCAAAAGGAGTCAAATACACTTGTCACGGGATGAATGTAACTGAGCATCCATAACGGCAGGTGTATGTCCGTGTGGTCCTAGATTCCAATTCGCGCCGTGGGTCAATGCGTAGCTTCCGACTTCGCAGTCGGGAGGCCCGGGTTGGATCCCTGGGCCGGTCATCCTGACCAGGGTTTTCGTGGTTTCCCTCGGCCGTACTGGTGAATGCTGGGATGGTTCCAAAAACTACGATCACCTCTTATCATCATCCTATCACCTCATATTTCATAATTGAAGGCGTAACAACCTTTATGAAGGGATACTGCCAAAAGCTTATTCCTCCGGCCTATCTCAGGATAGAATATATACTGATACTCGGACGAGAACGTTTAGTGTGGTCAGAAAATAATCATCACGGAAGAAATCAAATCTTCATAATTGTAGTTGTAGGAAGAAGCGGAAAATATTTTGAATTTTTGCTGTTTTCGAAAAATCAGGTTTTTCTACGAACGTGAGACCTACACGATTCTCTTAAACGCCCTTAACACTATCCAACAACAAAATTGAATCAAAGACGATGGAACCATTTGTTTGGAAATTTTGAAAATGTTCCATGGGCTTCACGTAAAGTACCTCTTAAAATAAAAATATCGGTTCAAATTCAAGGGGCTGCGACATCAACCTGATCGATTGGGAAATATAAATTTTGGAGAAAATAGGATGAACAGTATAACTTCTAGCGTTGTTCACAGACGGACAGATGGACAGACAGACAGACATTTTGCCGTCAATCAAGTTTTCGGAATCAAGAACACACAAAATGAAGATTCTGGTTGCACCACGTGTTGGAGGATTTTTTTCTAAATTAAGCAACTGGATTTATCCACTTTTTCATCGGGAGACCGGTTGGGAGCTTAGAGCTTGTCCCAGCTGGGTCGGTGCCCCGCTCGTGGGAGAGTCCTGGTTAGGGGGAACAACCCCTATGAAATACCCACATTCATCACTCAACGAATCACATATCTAAAATCCCCCAAAATGGAAAGAGCAATATAGGCCATCACAAGCCTATATACAATATGTATTTTCTACCTGAACCACCAGAGATGTGCACAGCTATTTCCGTTTGTAACAAAGGTTATACCCATCTTAATATGGAGTAAAGACAACTATTCGAATGTAACCACCATTGATGACAGAATGCTATCATGCTACTCCAAAAGTCTCCAAGGTAGTCTCCATTTCCTGGGAAATGCAGAAAAAGACATCCTGATGCGTTGGCTTTGGAATGAGTCTCTATTTGGGGAGACTGAGGGATCCATGCTATCAAAGATCAGGTGATTGCTTCCAAATGCAAAAAATACATTGAACAAACAGACGTCCGAGATGAATGAAGTGTATTGCATCAAGCACCAGAAACGCCCAACGCCAGAAACGTCATGCACAAACCTGACAAACACAGAATACCTAAGCCGGCACACTCTAACAGCAAACATCACCCATCAAGACCTTGCAATGAAATATGGTCTAATACCGCCTGACACGATATGGCCGTTCTATTTGTATAAAGCCAAACCAGTATTGAAACACAAAAATTGCAGGATGTATTATAACGTCCAAATTCACACCGCTAAAACCATTGCAGCTATAGATATTAGATTAGATATTAGATATAGAATTCATCAGATCACAACACTGATAAGTCAGAAAGAAAAAATCACAAAATACGTCCATTAGTTATAGAATTCAGTGAAATATATTGCCTTAATTATGTTGAAGTTATACCATTTGTTATCACAGTAACTGATCTGGTCAACAAAAAAACTTGAAAAAGTGTATACAAAATTACAATTAAACCCGAGATGCAACAATCTTTAAGACAAAATCTGTCATCTTGAAACATTTTGAAAAGTCCACACCGTGCTGAGTATATCATGAGCTGAAATTTAGTATTGGCCTCCCAAAATTGATCCACATACGTAAAAAAACAGGATCTTGAATCTCCAGGACTAAAGAAAATAATAATAATAATAATAATAATAATAATAATAATAATAATAATATAATAACAATAATAATAAGCCTATATCCATTATTTTCGGGCAAAGGCCTCTATTCAAAACAGGTAGATCTAGGTACACATCAAATGAGCTAATTCTGATGTATGTATTCTCTGGTATCTGTCTGATTTTTCTTATTGTACAGTCGTTACAACAATAATAGTTTTCACACATATTTTTATGAAGCAATATAACTTCTACTTTTCACAATAATATGGTTGACTAACATGGAAATGTCTAGACTCAAAGGATGAGCGGTTAAATCGGAGCCGACCGCGCGTCGGAATGCGACACGACACCGTCTGATCTCCTCCACGCCAGCCAGCTACCACCGCCGGCTTGCCTGCAGAAGAAATATCGCAGACTACATCTCCCTCAAGCTTATTTCGCAAACTAATGATGAGTTGTCACAACCCGCAGCTCCGTGTTCTTGACAAGCCGCTTCCATGTGGATCTTCGGCGCGGTTCGACACGCGCAAGCGTCAAATTGCATTTTCAGTATTATTCGTAGTGTTAGAGCGAATATTTTTGCAAAAAATTAGCGACAAAAAAATTCCTTTTTAAAAATTTGGCCCTGTTAACTTTATGACTTAAATAGTGATTTACATGCATGCATGTTGAAAATTTTTATATTTTTAAAGAAAAATGCAAAAAACTGTGGTTCTCTTAAATTACACGAACTTTTAGGTGTTTACCTGAATATTATTACAGTAGCAAGAATGATTACAGATTACTACGATTTAAATTGATTGATTTACTTTTCGTGTTTCCGGGCGCGTCAACTGCTTCGGTCATTAGTCCCCTTAGTGTAGTGCTTGTTTTTCTCGGAAGATGGCGGTGATCTTCCTCGCTGGATGGCGAGATCCGGCACCGACCTACCGTCGGCTAGTGGGTTTCCCAACCAGGATCTCCCACCAGCGGGCCCGCCCAGCTGGACAAGCTCAAGCTTCCGACCGATCTTCCGGAATATGTGGTAGTGGTATGTGTGTAAGTGTGTGTTAGTGTAAGTGGACAGGGAAGAGGAAGGACAGATCGCGCGCGGCCGTGGCCCGTTTGGTAGGGTACTGCTCTGGCATTCGCCTGGTGTTGAACGGAGAAACCACGAAAATTACCGATCAGAGCAGCCAGCCGCTAGAATTCTCCTCCAGACAGCGACTGAATACGACCTAGCTGAAAGCTATTGTCGAAAATCCTGCCGCCGTAAGGACTCGAACCTAGAGCCTCCCGGTCAGAGGCGCTGCAGTGACATCAGTTGAAGCACTGAGCCACCGCTCCGGTAGGGGTTGTTAAGGATGTTGTTTATTGTATTGCTGGTGGTGGTGAGCTATCGCTCCCGGTACTGCGATTTAAATATTCTATCATTCGCTCATTAATGACTAATTCTTTTGGAAACGAAACAATCGTTGACTAGTCTTTTCGTGTTTCTCTAGTGTTCTTAAAATTAGGAAAAACAACTAATGGTACTAGTAATGTTGAGTACGTATTCTAAGTCAATACTTGAGTTTAAAGTCAAATCATTTTCTACGTATTCAATGTAAATTTGAATGCTGGATTTCAATGGATAAGTTCAAGTTTCTTTCTATTTCAAATTGCGTACATTATAAGAAGGTTGATAGAAAACATGAACAAGTACAACTGTACTAGACATCATGAAGGGAGGGTTTCAAATGTAAATGTAAATGCTCCTTGCTTTGCTTCAGAACACTACCTACGTGCAGCTTATCCCTCTCAAATGTCACCCGACATTCTTAATTCTTGTCTTCAAATAAATTAATAAAGTACTAAAGTTGTGAAAGTTCAAACTAGTACGTGAAATGTCAAGGAACAATAGTAGTAAGCTCTGCCTCCTATGGCAAAGTAATTGCTAGATATCTTCACAACCCTAATGCCTAAGAGGTTATTAATGATTCCCTCGCTAAAGAGCCAGGCTCAAATTACCCACGACCTTAACGTTTCAAAACGTACCTCTCAGATCTCATTTATGATTTGCTCGAGAACCGAAGGCAGCTACACTTATTTTAAAGATTGGTATGAACAGGTCTGACTGTATCTCTTCAGGCACCACCGTGAGGTCACTGAACATTTAACGTAGTAAGAGTTAGTTGGAACATTTAACTTTTTGTAATTTCTTCAGTAAATGAAGTTACTCAATTCTCCATTCACTTGAACTCCCTCATCCATACTATTTTAACAATTTTTGGCACGGAAAGAATTCGATGAATATCCTCAGAATGACACAATTTTCCATTATTGGTATACTGAAGGTAACATTCCATTATACACAGGATTATTCGTTTCGCCCATACAAACGCTACTCCAAATAAATATCTCATTGATCAAAATATATCTTGTCGCACTTTCCTGAAAACAAAAGCTTGCGGTAATGAGCTACCGTGTTTTAGAGATATCTCTTAATTTAGAAAAGCTATAGCTTTGCTTTAGCAAATTCAGAATACACTGCAGTAATGCACCGGGCGCTTCAAAAGAAAGCTTAATATTCTTGAGATGTACAGTGGCAAAAAAATGAATTTTCACGGATAAAAATGGCAATAAAACCAGAAAATTAGAAGTGTGTTAAATTTGACAATTCATTCATTTTACCCTGAATACCACATATTGAGCTACCTCATAGTGCATGGTTGCATGCACATTTAGATTAGGATGAAAATCCTTTCTTATTATCCCTTCGATTTGTGGTATGAACGGTCGCATAAAAATAATTCTGTTCTAAAACAAATCTCTTCTATGACTAGACACAAAATTATGTGTAGTCATAAAAGTTACAGAAAACCACAGATATTTCGTGTTTCTATTTCTTCTTAACCACTTAAGACCAATGTAATGGGTTAAATCACTATATTTTTATTTATTTATTACATTACTTTTATTTATTTTACGTCAAAAGCAGTTAAAAACTATGTATGACGTGCTACGGGGAGAAGTGAATTTAGTGTACGTTTTCATAATTCTGTGATCCCTTAAGCCATATACTACTTGAATTTTGAATGCAGAAAGAAATTAGTGTTTTTTGCCAGGATTGTTAACAAAATATTCGCTCCGATGTAATAAAATGTGTTTTCAAGGGTAAACCAACAACAAATTTGCGCTCTTGTCCCTCATTATGTCCTTCGAGAAGGAGTAATATTTCCTGCCGCGACAACATGGAAACGATAATTTGAGTAACTATACTTCTCACTGAGTTCTAGAAGACGTGCACAGATAATGAAGTTACATTTATGCCCAGAAGCAAAACAAGTGGCCATATCAGCATTTGCTCAATGGATCAGGGAAACTGAACGAAAAATCTGATCGAGATGGGGGTCATTGACCCAGAAGCTGCAGTACAATACTTATTACAGGTTGTTTAGAATTATATATTCCACATGGTAAATAATACATTAAGTATCACTGTTAAAATTAATGTTTCTTTCCTTTTGATGCTCAGTATAGTCTCTAATTGTATAGAAACGGTTATGCAGCAGAAACGATTTTACTTGAGATTTAAATTTTTTAATCGAATTTAAACATTTAATGTCATCTGGCAAAGTGTTGTTCGTATGAAAAGATTTTCAAATTTCGCATTTTCAGTAATGTAATTGCCATTTTCTTAAAAACCACTTCAAATGATTCTATGAACATTTCTATTTAGAACGAGTTTTACTCTTATTTCATATTCTTGAACTAATAATTCAGTTGTATTACTAGGAAAGCAAAATGTTGAGAAAATGTCAAAAAATGTATTTTGGGCTGATAGATGGCAGCTGAGAATGGAGCAAGACCTTAAAGCCAGACCACGCCAAGGTAATTAGAAAACTTTACTACGAGAAAGTCTGTACCATACTGTAGCACCTCTAGTTTGCATTGGAACAATGAATGTGTTTTTGCAATTGAGGGGATACCCCGTGAGTATGTAACCGACAGTATTGTAGAAATTGTTATTATAGTGAAAAAGTGGTTTTGTGGCTCGAGTTTGAGCCTGAGAAGCTCAGCTCAGCTGATATTCGAAAATTGGACTTGCAGCGAAAGAAATCTAACCGACTCTTTGATCCAACATCCCACCAAGATGGCGGACCTAGGCAGTTAGTTGTATCGTTGCATCCAAATAAAGGCCAAAAGACGGATAAATGTTGAGAATGGAGCAAATAAAACAAACTACTAATAAATGCCGGTCATCCCAGCGAAAAACACGAATGTATATTTAAAACCATAAAATATTCATCTGTAAAGAAAGTGTAATAGTATTTTAACGTTATATGTAAGGTAACATAATTTCGGAAATTTGCAAATATGATATATAAGGGAAGTGTAATTTCCTAATGTTTACTCATTTTAATAATACATAACACAACATGAAACAGGCATATGATTTGTCATCCAAACATTCTTGCTCTTTGGCGAAAATGAAACTATAATTCAAAATAAAATAAACATGAAATATATTAATTGGAAAAAGTTATGAATAATAATGAAATTTCATATGTTTGCTAGAAATCATCATATTTTTAAAATTACAAGTATTGCACGCACTATTTAGTAGTACACAAAGCTACTAAAATTTTCAAAAAAATGTACATGACCTTAGTGAATGAACCATTTTTGGACTACGCATTTAATTAAAAAAAACCCTCTTATCTTCAAGTTTATAGTTGTAGGAAAAGCCGAAAAAAATCAAACGTTTTTAATTTTCGAAAATTTAGAGTTTACCGTGAAAATCGAACCCATGCCACTTTTATAAGTGTATATTACTTGTTATTACAAGAAATTTTAAGAACAAAATTGTAATTGTTTTTGAGAAAATTTTGAAAATGTTTGGGAGTATTCATGTAAAGTACCCTCAAATTTTAAAGAAAGTTTTTCAAAATTTGGAAGCTTCATCTAGAGCCAGATGGGCAGGGATTTCTTCAATTTTGAAAAATTCCTACGTATGGTTCAGGCGGTAGTAGTATTCATACACGGACGGACAGACGGATGTTTTGAAAGAAAAAAAACAACACTTTTTCGGAATCAGGGGACCCCCAAACCTGTACTTCCGTTGAAATCTCGAAATCGATTATCCGCAGCATTACATAACTTTCTCTATACTACGAATATTTCTCCGTATACATGTATGTATACCAGAAAGTAAAAATTGCAATGCGTATTTTGTTAACTCTTACGATTAGCAGTGCCTTTGTGCCCGACACGTTCCCGTAGGAGCACACTGCGCGGTGAGGCGCCGCGGGCAAGCGGGGCGGCGCGGCGCAACCCGGCGCCCAGGTGCCTAATGAAATAGGGCTCCTTCGACAGTGAAGAAGACATACTGCGCCAGGCAGTCGCCGTTGCGGCCGGGTGGTCCGCGCGCATCTCCCTTCGCGCGGCCATTCGGAGACGCACGAACGGAACTGACTTCCGACGTCTTCAGGCTCAGACTGAGAGTGGGGATGACGGCACGATTAGACACATTTTGCGTCTTCGCACGTTTCAAATCTTACAGGCGTCTCCGTTCCCGGCTGACCCTGATCATTTAGGTGCTATGTCTCTTCCCACACGGCCATTGGGAGACGCGAGAAGGGAATTAAGTTCCGATGTTCTTAGGCTCTTGCTGGAAGTGGGGATGTTACGTTTATTAGACACATTGCTGTTTGGCCTCTTCGTAACTTTCGAAGCCTACAGACACGTTTCCGGCTGATGCTGTTTCCTGTGTGTACAATGTCTTTCCCCGCGCGGCCATTGGGAGACGCAGAACTGAAACTGACATTCGACGTCCATAGGATCAGGCTGATAGTAAGGGTGTTGCGTTTATTCGACGCATTCCTGTTTTACCTCTTCGTAACTTTCGAAGCCTACAGACACGTTTCCGCTGATACTGTTTCCTGTGTGACAATGCCTTGCCCGCGCGACCATTGGGGGACACAAGAAGGGAACTAAGTTCCGATATTCTTAGGATCGGGATGGAAGTGGGATGTTGCGTTTTTCGACACTTCCTTTTTTGCACCTTTTGAAGCCTACAAACGTTTCGGTTACCGACTGATCCGGTTTCCCGAAGGTGCAATGTGTCTCCCCACACGGCCATCGGGTAACGCAAGAACGGAAATGAGTTCCGACATTCTTAGGCTCAGGCTGAAAATGAGGATGTTGCGTTTATTGGACAAATTCCTGTTTTGCGTCTTCGTAACTTTCTAAGCCTATAGACATCTTCGTTCCCGGTTGAAACGGTTTGCTGAAGATGCAATGTCTCTCCCCGCGAGGTTTTTGGTCGACACCGGAACGGAACTGACTTCCAACACCTTCACGCTCAAGCTGAGAGTGGGGATGATGTGCCGATTCGACACATTTCTATTTTGCGACTTCGCACCACTCGCACATTCCTGTTTGCGACTTCGTAACTTTCGAAGCTTACAGACGTTTCGGTTTCCGGCCGATACTGTTTCCTACAGCTGCAATGTCTCTCCCCGTGCGGCCATGACGATACGACGGGACGGAACTGACTTTCGACATTCATAAGCTCAGGCTGGGAGAGGGGAAGTTGCGTTTATTCAACACATTTCAATTTTGCGTGTTTGTATATTTCAGAGCTGCCAGATGTCCTCGTTCCGGTTGATACTGTTTCATCCCGCAAGCATTTGATGATACTGTTTCATCCCGCATCCTGCAGGTCTCATCCGCGCTGACATGGGAGTCGCAGGAAGGGATCTGACTTCCGACACTTCATGCACTGGCTAGAGTGAGAATTTTGCGATGTTCCGAAAAGATATTTGGTATAAATATATTCCTAATTTGTGTCTTCGTACCTTTCGAAGCTTACAGTCTGCCCTGTTCCCAACTGTTACTATTTCCTGCAGTTATTTTAATTTAATTTTATTCTCAATTCATTTAGAACCTTAGGAGGTGTCTCTGTCCGACAATTGTATAAACCATACGGTGAAATATCAGAAAGCAAATCCCGAAGTTTCTGCGTTGCACGTCGGATCACATTGCCAGCTGGAATGAATTCATATACACTTGTGTTCTTGGCCCCATCTCGATCAGGTTTTGTCCAGTTTCCTGATCCATTGAGCAAATGCTGAGATGGCCTCTTGATTTCTTCTGGACATAAATGTACACTATGCGCACGTTTTGTTGAGATTTCCTTTGCTTGTATTGGCAGTAGAGTTTAGGTGAGTTTCTATTTGTTAGCAATAGAGAAAAATCAAATCCGTTCGTTTACCGTTACAAATAAGTTTTCTAAAATTTGGAAACGGAAATATCTAGTTTTGAAATGTTAATCTCTAGCTTTTAAAATTTATTATTATTATTTATTATTAATATTATTATTATTATTATTTCATCTTTCAACTATTAATAGTTAAATAGTTGGGAAGGGATACTGAAACTCAAGAAAGCGTGCGCAGATGATTTTCTCCCTCCATACGTCACTACAGCTTTTGACTGTTTTGACTAAATAAAATAAAAAAATAAAATTCAGGGTGGAGCCACGGAGTGAATATCTCAAGACACGGCACATAGTCCCTACCGCCTCTACATAGATCGCTGGCACAGTGAGTCCTATTCGTATAAACCAACCTGGTCCTAATGAGAGCCGAGGGATTAAGGTTGTCAAAAGGCAAAGTACAAAAGGTGGAAGTCATAAGTACGGCCTGACTTTGCCGGGTACAAGATGTTCCAATAGTTTACCAAAATCACCCACTTTCTGTCCTTGTGTAGTACATGCAGCCATGCTGGTTTTATGAACTTTCCACGCTTATGAGATGAATTGAAGTTGAAAATGATACTGGAAAATATGACATCCCACTACAGCCAAAGAATACGTTTGGTTTTGCATTTCGTAGTTTCGAGAAAGTGCTCTCGTCTGGAATCAGTTGTCCCGAACGACGAAGATTGTTTGCGATGTTTGTGATCCAAAAGCCAAAGGAGCAAGATTAGGATTGACACCTCGCTGTGTCCTATCTGCTGACCTTCGTGCTAACGACGAACTACGAGTAATGGGGCTGCTAGGTGGACGATACAATGATGCCGGACATTGTAGGTACAACAATATTTTGGATTGATCAGTACCGTTGTAATGTAACATAGTTGGTGTCTTCTGGGTGCAGAAAAGAAGATGCAGTTCAAGTTTGGACTGTTCGCTGCATCTGCTTTCAGATAGTGAGACAGACACTGTCATGGTTGAAAACAGTTTTCTGCAAGACCCTCTTATCCATCATCACTTGTTCTATATGTTAAAACGTTTACAGAACTATCTAGTTCTTGCAACTAGAAGGGGATACCCTGCAAGTATATTCATACTAGCAGTCCCGTGCGAGAATTCTCGCATGTTAAACCCCACCCTCTTCCCTATTTCTCCATTTCCATATGAAACCTGTAATATACATTTTTCTGCAAGACCCTCTTATCCATCATCACTTGTTCTATATGTCGCCTTGTAATTGATAACATTAAAATACACCCTTGTCAATACATATTATTCTTATTTAATGTTATCACCCAGCAGGGATGTACACTCAAAATTCAAGTAGTATATGACAGTGTAGGGATCACAGAATTTTGAAATTGTGCCCAGAATTTGTTTATCCCCAAAGCACGTCATACACAGATTTTACTGTTTTTTGACGTAAAATAAATAAAATAAAAGTAAAAAATACACCCGCGCAATTCAATAGCGTAGAATATCGAGTAATTAGTTGAATTGAATTTCACATACAATTGCAGATGCTACAGGCTCTGAGCAAATTCTGTGGTGGCAGCAGAGATTTTGTGGTACTCCATGATAAACTATCTGGGGTCAATGAGGTATCTACCACAATAGTATTAAATGTAATTTTAATATGATTACATATAGCCAGACACGTGTTTCGGGATCACTCTTCCCATCCTCAGTAGTTCTACAATTTACAATTAAGTACATAAACAAATTACACATGTATTAACGTCAACAAAATCATATATAAACAGTGAACAATAAAATAATTATAAAGTACTAATTTTAAATAATTATTTTATTGTTCACTGCTCATAATGATTTATTTATTATTATTTATTTATTTATTTATTTATTTATTTATTTATTTATTTATTTATTTATTTATTTATTTATTTATTTATTTATTTATTTATTTATTTATTTATTTATTTATTTATTTATTTATTTTTACTTTATTTATTTATTTATTTATTTATTTATTTATTTATTTATTTATTTATTTATTTATTTATTTATTTATTATTTATTTTATTAATTTTACGTCAAAACAGTTAAAACTGCGTATGACGTGCTATGGGAAAAGTGAATTGTGTGCACATTTTAAAAATTCTGTGATCCTACACTAAGTCATATACTACTTAAATTTTGAATTTTGAAGGAAAAAAACTCCCATGTAGTAAAATCTATTTTCAAGGATAAATAAGCAATAAATTTTGAATTTTGAAAGGAGAAAAAACTCCCATGTAATAAAATCTATTTTCAAGGATAAATAAGCAATGAATTTTGAATTTTGAAAGTGAGAAAAAAAAAAAAAACTCCCATGTAATAAAATCTATTTTCAAGGATGATTAAGCAATAAATTTGGCTCTTATTACTTCCTGCCACGACAACATGGAAACGATAATTTGAATAATTGTATTTCCCACTGAATTCTAGAAGACGTGCACAGAAAATGAAGTTACATTTATGTCAGAAGCAAAACAAGGGCCATCTCAGCATTTGATTTTGTTGAACGTATCTGGCTATATGTAATCATATCAAAACTACATCCAACATCATTGTGGAGATACCTCATTGACCCAGATAAATTCTGTGGTGGCAGCAGAGATTTTGTGGTACTCCATGATAAACTATCTGAGGTCAATGAGGCATCCTACAATAGTATCAAATGCAATTCCAATATGATTATATATAGCCAGACACGTGTTTCGGGAACACGCTTCCATCTTCAGTGTTCTACTAATTTACAATTGTGCATTAACAAATTACACATGTATTAACGTCAACAAAATCATATATATGAAACAGTAAACAGTAAAATAATTATTTAAAATTAGTACTTACCAGTAACACAGATTAAACGCATAATTTCATGGAAAGTCGTCAAAGTATGACGCCATTTTGATCGTACACTGTACGAAAGCAGACTGCAGGAAGGTAAGGGGAAATGAACGGATGGTAAAGCTAGTCGATTAATAAATTTATGTTGGGGCTGGATTTTACTATGGATTGCTCATTGAGGCATACAAGGTTGGGATTTTTGCATTTTTGCATTGTTATCAACATAAATTTGCAGTCTTCATTCATGGATTCTAGATTATTCAATGTCCCCATGTCAAAATTAGAATTTGATGAAGAAGTAAACACAATTTCAAAATCATATATGAGCAGTGAACAATAAAATAATTATTTAAAATTAGTACTTTATAATTATTTTATTGTTCACAGTGATGAAATACTGAGGATGGGAAGAGTGTTCCCGAAACACGTGACTGGCTTGTAATTTGATTATGTACTTAATTGTAAATTGTAGAACTACTGAGGATGGGAAGGTGTTCCCGAAAGGATATGTAATCATATTAATATTACATTTAATACTATTGTGGTAGATACCTCATTGACCCCAGATAGGCTCTGAGCAAGTGAGGTAGAATCGAGAAGCGCCGAATCAGCAAAAAATTAATTGAATTTGCAAGAAAATTTTAGTTTTTAAGGTCCTAAAACGCTTCGTTTAGGAGTTATTAAATTCTATAGGTAAAAAAATACAGCCATGTGTAGTGGGTTGTATTTGATATGAATATTTAGACGGGGTTTTTAAATAAATCCTTAATATTTTAAAGGTTTATATTATATATTAAAATATGACTATCTATAATCCAGGATATAGATCCGTGATGGTTTGCGGCGCCGGTTCTCATCATCCACTCATTGGTGGAAGTAACACCGCCATTTCCAGCGACATTCGCTGCACTAACGGAACTAACGACCGACCAAAGCATCTGAAATTCCTTCATACATAAATCAATCCATTATTCACAAACATACATTATTCTGAAATAACTGGACAGTCAGTGACCACTTATTCGTACAATCACATACGCCTGTAGTGAGAATTCCTTAATCAGTGTCGTCTTTACGTATTTAGATTATAATTTTCATGACAGTCGCTTACTATACAATGGATGAAAACAATGATAAAGAATTCGCAGAATACTCGTATTTTCAGTTTTTATGCACATCACTTCTCCTACGAACATATATATCAGAAACAAGTAAAGTTCATTGTAACTGAATAATTTCAAACGATCTCAAAACCGCACAAGTCAAATTGGAAGCTTTTGCTCGAAAATATTAACTCAGTACTCTTCACCGCTCTTCAAACATGAAATACAATTTGCACGTTTCCAATCACTTAAGGAAGCTGTCAATTCCCCACCCAATCGTATTATTAATGAATGTTAATTCTGATGATGAAATAACCCAACTCCCACTTATCTTTTATCTAGGAAAACAAGAGCTCAGAAAACATTAGCAGATAGTCTTGCGGATTCCTAAATAGTGCAACTGTTGACGTTTGGCATAATTAGGCTAGAAATCGCCACTAACTTCAACACAAATTCGTATGACAAACGAAGAAGCTAAGTGAGCAACATTACGCATATTTTCCTCTCCAATGGTTCTTAGAAACTACAGGAACGAGAGGAGAAAGATTCGGTAATTAATCAAGCCAATCGAGCAACGCGCGCCTCTGATGATGTATTGGCACGACACGGGGTCGCATCGCACGAGGAATCCCCGCTCGACCCGCCCACCGGCACTACCGCGCTCTAATGGAAATGTTGGAAACTAAGATCGATTATACAATCGACCTCACACGGATTGATGACGGTGGAGCTGTGTGTGACGTGGATTACTCTATCCGGAGGCACGCAACAGATACATCACACACCCACCGTGCTGTAGGGGAGGGAGGAGAACGAGTAGGAGGAGGAGGAGAAAAAAGTCAAACGAAATGGTGCAACGGAACAAATGGGCGTGATTAACGAGGGCGGCGCGGAGTGCGGGTCGGTCGCTCTCAATCAGAGACCTCTGCGCGGTAACAAATGGGGTTGTAATCGAGATATCCTCCGCCGCTTTATCGATCTGGAGATAAGCCGCTTCGCTATACGAGTGGAAGGTCAGGCTCAAGGGTCGTGCTAGGTCGCGTTCTTCCACGCAATGTGCGATACTGTCTAATTCTTTAACACTCGCCGCGTTCTTCTCGAACCTGATGGGAAGGGGAAAGGGGGGTTTGGTGGAGCTCCGGTGGAGGCGGTGATGGACAATTTGCGGAAGTATTGTAAGAGGAGCCATTGACCACTGTCTCGAAGGAAAATTAAAGCTGAGGAAATAATAGAATCCTTACGATAATTTCAGGTTAGTGGTATTTTTAGAACAACCTCCAGAAAGTTACAGGTCGATTTTTAAGACATTGTGTTAAATGAGATAAATGCAAAGAAAAATGGTATACTTACGAAGGCAACGTAATGAAGGAAAGATTATATGTTCAAAAGTATAGTGAAAAGTTTTGTTCCGTCTGGTTGAATTGCATATTTGAAATGACTTTGGTGCTCAGAAATTGCAATCTAGTTAAAATTCCACTCGAGATGAACGAAATTCAGCTTTTTAACGAATAAGCAACTATTATGTCATGAGTATGTTAAGAGAAATGGGAAAGGGAGTAGTGTATTTGAGAGAAGTACTGCAGTTTAATTTTTAACTCTGGAACTCAGACAAGAATATTCATTCAGAAACAAATTCAGAACTGCTTTGGCATTCGCTTAAGAAAAATCACGAACGTTGTTGAAGTAGATTGTGGGGGGAAATGGAGGAAATGTTAAAATCCAGAGAAAACCATGAAACCGCTTGACTTCTATAAATTCTTCTGGACGTGACCTGATTTTGAAACCTTGTACTCGGGCCAAGATACCGCGCTGGGTAGAGGATGGGCAAGGGGGCATGGACCTCCCAAAGGCGTAGAGTTTTCGTTTACCTTCCTTTATTTTGCAAATTGATTTAATTACTTATTTATTTTCAAATTATATAATTATTTAAACAATAATTTTGTGTTGAATCATATCTACAGCACATAAATAATATACAAAATAATAAATATTTTAACAAAAAACTACGATGCCCCTCCCAAAATGATTGCCTGATCCGCCCTTATCGCTTCATACCAAGACAAACCAATGACGTAACCAGACTCTTTCCGTGAAGCTCGAGAAGTGAACATTTGACATAAGACCGTTTACCTGGATCAGTGGCATGGAAGCGAGCGTGTTGGCTTTCCAAATTGCCATCGCAGACTCGGCGCGAGCAGTGGATCTTCAAGGACGGAAAATCTTCATGTCTCATGCCAAAGAACTCTGTCTAAATACACGGCAAAATTAAATCACTCGTAAACTGCGGCTTACGAATCTGAAGAGCGTATTCGATAAATTTCACTGGTTAATGTGGTGAACGGTAAGTACGATTTTCAATAGAACTTGAGAATTTTCGAAAATTACAAATTCGAATCTTCCGCGCTTCTTTTGCTGAAGACAGTGTTTCACATGACTAGTAGGATAAAATTCGCAATGTTACACAATATTAAGTATTTGTTGCAAATAAATCAAGAAAGTATGTACTGTCGTAGCTCCACTTTTTATTTTAAAAAATTCAAATTGTTATTTATTTTATTTTGGTGATTGGCAGAGGTTGCAGCAGTCGTAATCGTACGCGTATTGCTGTCGTAGCTCCACTTTTTATATTTTTAATTTTAAATTTTTATTTTATTTTATTTCGACGACTGGCAGCGGTTGCAGCAGCGGCGATATCTGCAGCGCCATGACGTACAGCGCACGGCAGCCGCGGGACCGCGTGGTCTGACGGGAGGCGCGTCGCAGATAGATGTCTCCAATATGCACCTTGCGGCACCCGCGACGTAAAGCAGCGCTATCTGGCGGCTATCGGCGCAGTCTCCCTTCCGTCGCGCCGCTGGACATTCGGGGGGCATACGTCAGCCTTCCGATCGTCCACAAATCCTCTGGCCGCGTGCTCAGTCCGGAGATGTGCCCGCGGAATGGGGGTGGGCTGCAAAAGCGACGGCAGATCGACCGTCAGGATGTGGACGAACAAGCTGGAAAGATTAGACTTCGTGTGTGTGTTTGTGATAAAATGTTACAAACTAATTGATAAATGGTAAAAATGATATCATGTGTTGACGCGAGGTGCTTTTTGTTTCGTCTTTTACAATACAAATTAATGCTTGTATGTATGACCCTCAAAAACGATCCGATTTTAATTATATTTTCTTTACTGATACATCTTAATTTTGGATTTTTCAATATGATACTTTTATTTTCAAATTCCATTAACAATGTTTTTTACAAAGATTTTTTAATGCAATTCTGAATGCATTTATACATTGCGGAGCAGCAGGACAGGCTGGTCGGGAGGACATGGTAAGAATGGAAGAAGGAGAAGCACGGCAAGGCAGTGCTGGCCAGTGACACTATCACACACAGTTTTACAGTCTGACACTATCTTAACAGCAGAAAGTGTCGCCAGGTAGTGACATGTGTATTTTATAAGAAAACTGATGAACCTGAGGAGATAGACACACGTTCCACGAAAGGACATGAATAAAGGCTTTCCTGATGTCTTTCAACGAGCGGGTGCCCACGAGTCCATACCTTTTATTTATTATTATTATTATTATTATTATTATTATTATTATTATTATTATTATTAAGATAACTATACTTGGATATTACCACTTCGAAAAATTTGCCATTGGTGCAGCGATGTAACCATTTGATTTTGTCACGCTACACCACGGGATAATTTAAAAATAATATAAACATTTGTATCACTCGGCTTGGCTGTCGGTTCGTCTCTTAATTAAACTTCCGGTCTTGTCCTTAAAGTCTCATTTGGAGGACTCGATACATAAATACCGTTGCTCCAAAGCTAATACATGTTTTAAAGATCTTTAGGTATAAGTAAGTATACCTTCCTGCTTTGATGGAGGTCCGTTTGCAATATGTTATATAAGTATCATTTACTTTTGACTCCTTCAACTATTGTAACATTTATGTTATGTTACACTATTACTAGTGTAACAAAACTGTTGTAACAACTATTGTAATACCTAGCGTTCAGAAATTCATGGCATATTTCTGCTTCGTGGATTAGTCAACAAAGGGGTAGAATTGCATATAAGTCAGTAAAAGCAAACAAACATCAACAATACCAAACCATCCTAATATGTCAATAAACGCAACAATAAGTAAATTTTTCTTTGTTTGGACGAGGTTTAATTCCATTCTGCTGACTTTTCTCTGTTAGCTTGATGCACTGCCGCTGTCCTCATTTCAACTCCCAAGCGGGCATTCGCTATGGTGCGTCCGTGAACGGTAGACGTGTTTGTGGTGCACATGCGAGGTTGTGAGAAATTGTTACACGAGTAAGTTCCTGTAATTCTAAGTGCTGTGTTCTCCATACATTCAACAAGAAGAGTCAGCTTTTACTCAAAAGTCAGCTGCCCTGGCGGCTGGCATCCTACCACGATGGAAACTTACCACACGGCAACATAACCTCAGAACCGACAGATAAACAAGTAAGCAAAACCTTTCTCTTGCGTGCAATCGGAAATTTACCCTAACAAAGTCAAGCGATTGTGATTGATGCCCAAGAAGGTATTAGCATCAAGGATTATGTATCGAAATAGCCTCGATCGTTAACCCTTCAGATATTCGTTTGTTTCAAGAATTTCTAATAATAGAATCTGTTTCTTCCTCTCAACTCAAAAGATTGCTGAACATATTGTGAATACACACAGATTTATCACTATTAATAATCAAAACTGAATATACGACCACTCATCAATAAGCAAGTACAGGTTATTATTTCTAATGTGTGTCCTGTTATACCTCATTGAGGTAATCCTGAACATTTTCAATAGAAACAACATCAAACCCTCCACTAAGATGTCATTTATCAGAGCTGGGATTTCGGAACCTGGATTCTCTCATATTATGAGCTTTAGAAGGCAGATTTATATAGATCCGGATGATATTACAAGTTACCAGATTCTGCACTGGTATGCCATCAAGACACAACATACCGTATTTACTTTTCCACTGACAATGTGGTATGTTTTCTATGCAAGCAGGAAGGCCACATTGCTAACCACTGTCCCTCTAACCAAAATCAAACCAATAACAGTGATTTCTCTGCGTATGGAAATCAATCTGCACCTACTAGTAATGCAGAAGTCTTTAATCACTGGGCCTCCAGTTAATGACAATGAGAATTTTCCTAACCTTCACCAAAAACCCTCCAAACTGATTCCCCTACAATTGAAAACCAATCTGGCCCACTATCAATCAACAGAAGTCTTCCCTCCTGTCCTCCCAAATAATGACATAACTACCCTAATCTCCATGAAGAAATCCCAAACAAAATCACCTACAACTGATAATCAATCTGAACATTCCATTAATCAACAGGAATCTGATAATGACAATAATTGTGCATATAAACTAAACAAAAGAGGCCCACAATCTGACTCCTCTCATGTTCCTGAATCCTCAAGTACCACCAGAAAAGCAAATACAGATGAAACCCTGAAACAACCTAAAAGGAAAAGAAGAAAAAGAACAATTAAATGAATTAGGAAATCTGTAATTACTAAAAGTAGACCTGAAACTGAAAAAGTAGAATTAACAAAAGTAGAACAAACAAATGAGCCAAAGAAATCTGAATTAACTAAAAGTAGAACTCTGAGGAACAAATATGTCTCTAAAATCAATTATTGAAGACAATGAAGGCAAATATCCTCTTACCTACCATCAATTTAAATCCTTTCTGGAAAATTCTTTAATGCTTTGACCCCATCCTCATTGCCAAGATTACTCACCTGATATATCAGCCTCCTTGAAATGATGTCTAATCTGTACCAACATCTTCCAAATGCAACAATAAAAGAAGATTTACAGACTTTGTAAAAATGAAGTCTGTTCTACCACCCTCTGAAAAATCATGTACTGAATCAGACTCAGTGCAGATATCAGCTCCAACTAATGAATATTCTCAATGGAATGTCAACGGTTTCTATCCTAGACTAGAAAGTTTACAGCATTTGTGCGACCTTACCCAGCCAGATGTCATCTGCATTCAAGAAACTAATTTTAAAGATTCCCATCATGGCCATATCAAAGGTTATAAATGCTTTTCCAGAAACAGAACTACTACTAACAATGCCTGTGGTGGAGTTGCAATATATTAAAGACCACATCCCTATGAAGAACTGAACTTGCCATCTAATATTGAAACAAATGCCATCAAGATACTCTCACCAACTTCAATTATTATATGTAATTTATACTTACCAAACAGCTACAATTTTGACGCACAGAATTAATCGACATAATTAATAAACTGGAAAAACCTTTCCTCATTTTAGGGGATTTCAACAGTCATAACACTGTATGGGGTCTCAAAACAGATAACAGAGGTCTTGTACTTGAAGACATCTTGGAATACCACGATTGCATTGTATTAAACACTGGAGAATCTACAATGCAACATCAACAACAATAATTTTAGCGCCATAGATTTATCTATATCATCAGCATCCCTCCACACAAATGCTCTTGGAACGTTTCAGACTACCATATGATAGCGATCATTTCCCATTTTATTGGTATTAACAACATAAATATTACACCTGCTCCTTCAGTTCAAGTAAACAGATGGAACTTCAATAAAGCCAATTGGGAAGAATATCAGAACTTCATTTCTGCATCCCCAATAGGCGATAATATACCTTTAAATTTAACAATATTGATGCTACCATCAGCCTTCTGTAATTTGATTATTACTGCAGCAAACTTGGCTATTCTAAGTTATTTTCAAAATTAAAAGAGCAAACACACCATGGTGGAATAGCGACTGTAAAGAACATAAAATTAAAACATGCATTTAACCGTTATAAGAAACATAAATCAACTGAGAACAGACTTGAATCAAAAGGACCAGAGCTATCACCAGAAGAGTCATCAAAAGCAAACCAATTCTTGGTCTAAATACTTATCATCATTAAACGGTAACTGTAACATCAATGATACATGGAGAACAATCAAAGCTATTCAGGGAAATAAAAAATCAACTTGTATCCACTTTATTAAAAGCAACGATAAAATACTTACTGCCCCATCTGATATTAGCTAACCAATTTGCCAAGACATTCTCCAATAACTCGAGTTCCAACAACTACATGCAGAATTTCTTTCACTAAAATGAACAAGAAACCAAACTAATTTCTAAAGGAATGAAATTTTAGCAAATAAATTCCAACTTAACGTGGATATCTCACCACATGAACTTGATGAAGTTATTGAAGCGTCCAACAATTCTTCTCTGGCCCGACAATATTCCAAATATTCTCCTTAAAAGCTACCCCTAAAGGAAAATCTATTCTATAGCATCTACAATTTCATATGGAGAGAAAAGACCTTCCCAAGCACCTGGAGACTGGCCACTGTTATTCCTGTCCATAAGCCCGGTAAAGACCCGGCTATAACTGATAACTACCGTCCAATATCTCTAACATCTAATATGTGCAAAATTCTTGAGCGGATCATCAACAATAGACTACGTTGGTTTCTGGATTCCCAACAAATTTTGACTAACAACCAGTTTGGTTTCCGTCAGGACATTCCAACAATCTCACCTACTGAATACTGCCACATTCATCCAAGAAGCATTCATCAATCAACAACACGTACTTGCAGTCAACTTAGACATAGAAAAGGCTATGATATGGTCTGGACCTATAGAGTACTTAGAATTCTTCACAACATCGGTGTTCATGGAAATATGTCTGAGTTCATCCGCAATTTACACTAAATAGACAGCTTCAAGTCAGAATTAATAACCAAATATCTCAACCTAGGATGCTTGAAAATGGTCTTCCACAAGGGTCAGTTTTGAGTGTAACACTTTTCCTTATCGCAATCAACGACGTGGACAAGGATATTGCCTTACCTGTTACAATAAGGAAATACGCGGATGACATCATTGTTCTATGTAAAGGCAATAATCTGCTGAACACTCAAAAGTACATGCAAGAATCTCGACAAACTCTCCGAATTTTCCCTGAAGTCAGGATTTAAATTCTCCACTAAAAATCTGAATGTATCCTGTTTTCAGGAATAGGCACCTACTTTGCCGCATCTCTTACTGGTGTCCAATGTCCCACCTGCGGTCCGCTGTACTAAAATCCTAGGCCTATACTTTGATAACAAATTGAGCTGGAAACAACATATTCAGAAGCTGATCGACAACTGTAAAAACGGCTTAATATTCTCAAATATCTTAACCACAACAACTGGGAGCGAATATAGACATCTTGCTTCTTACTTATAAAACAATTATCAGAAGTAAGATTGACTATGGATCTATCATTTACAACTCCGCTAGCCTAAGTGTTCTTAGCAAGCTAGACACTCTACACAATCAAGCCCTCCGCTTATGTACAGGATGCCTCCGCACCACGCCTATTGGTAGCCTACTTACTGAAGCCAAGGAGCCATCTCTACACTTCCGACGTCAATTGCTCGGCATGAAGTATGCAATTAAAGCTGGCTCGTCTATCAATCCAATTATAACCAACAATGTTTCACCATACCTTCGGGATCTCTTCAAGAAACATAAATCAATCATTCCTTTTATCTAAAAATCAAGGAACCTCTTGAAATACTTAATATTCAACTCTCAGATTGAAAACACCGCCCATGCAAATTCAACCTTGGCTGTTACAAGAATTCAAAATTGACCTGTCTTTACTGAAACTTGAGAAAAGTTCATCCTCAGAAGAATACAGGAAATCTGTTCTCAATGATTTTGCTGAGAAATACAAGTCACACACTATTATCGGTATCAAGCCCATTCTCAAGACAGATGGTCGGAAGTCATGTGTATACCTGACTGCAGCACATTGTATACATTCAAACCCCACGTAAGCCTAACAACTACGGGTTTATATGGAATCATGCAGGCTTTAAAACTGGTCAAAGACCTCACGCACCCTCTTTCTCAATTGTAACTAACTCATCAAGCACTCTACTCCAGTTAAATCATAGTAAGCGCAAATGGAAATCTACAAACAATTACTGAACTCTACTATCAGATATCATTAACGGAAAAGATATCTCATTTGCCTGGATCCCCATCCTTGGAAAACAACGTTACTCAAGAGTTTAGCACTGCGGCTTCTTTCTTGTAAACCTGAAGAAGACAATACAGTTCACAACCTAGTTAACACCACAACGGACATCCTTAAATTTATGAACAAAAGAATGTTGACTAACTGGAATCAAGAATGGACCAAATAAAAGCCAGCCACCTCCATAAAACGCAATCAGATTTCTTCTCAGTGTATATAAATAAACAGATGACTAGCGAGAACAAGTAGTGCTATCCAGACTTCTGCTCCGGACATACTAATTTAACACACCACACCTGTTTCACAAACCACCCTCGCCCCTCTGTGACTCTTGTAAAGTTGAACTAACGGTATCTCATATTTTGAACGTTTGCCTAAGTTCCAGGAAGAACAGATGGCCTATCACCAGAGCAACAATTAGAAGCAGTTATATATTCTAAGTCATATCAACAGGAAATAATAAGATTCTGCCAGAAGATTAATATATTCAATAAAATATAAGTGTAATGTATTGTAAGCAACGTAATATAACGAAATGTAACGAAATATAATGTAATGTAAAGTGCAATATGGAAAATACTGAAAAGGCGCTAAGAACCTTTGTTGATGCGACTATAATAAAAAAAAAAAAAAAAAAAAAAACTCCGAAGCAAAGCCACCACTCCTATCAACATCATGGTACGCGGCTGCTTGTGATAAGGTTGATCGTTCGATATGTTCTTCCGCCTAAGTTGAAATTGCTGTACACAAAATACCGCTAATTAAATCACAATGCAATGTATAAAAGTTTCTTTATAGAAAACGAGCAATTGTTCGCTCTGTGATGTCATTTCTATTCTATATTCACGATTTCCATTGTCTCTGGCTATTTCTTTTCTAGCTCTGGACATGTTTGCTTTCTGTTCTGGTGAATTCAATTTTCCAATTTATTGTCCATCAACTTCTTAATTCTTTCATTTTCGATTCTATTGTCTGGCCATTTCAATTCCCCAAGAAAATAGAAACAAAAATATATGATTGTCGAAGTTAATTAGAATAATATTGTTCTATTAATTTAGGGGTGACAAGAAAGTCGAATTAAGGGTTAGATCTGTAAACTATCATCTCAAAACGCAGGAATATTCCTAACAATAGGCAGTTCACTAATACATTAACAAGTGCCAATTGTCACTAACTCGAAATGATGCTCTTGGAATGTTGCCGTTCAAGGAACTTTCTACTTTCCCATGGCAACAGTACTGGACGCCACGCAAGTTCTCGGTAATGAGTATTGGTATGCAAGTAGAAAAAGAGTTTGAGATGTGAAAGAGATGTGAATAAGATGAAAAAGATCCGACCTTTGGCAGATTGGAAAAAACGATACCAAATTACTGGAATGAATCCAAAACAATGGCATTCAAAAAATAAGGAACTACAAAACAACCTAGATAACAGCTTTTGTTTGGTAAGCATCTATTACATTTTACTTACTATTAATATTATATTAGATTGCATAGAGTGTAATTGGTTTGCAGATAGGGAATGCTGAAAGTAAAAGAAGGTAATAAAGAGCCAAGATACGAGGGATATTCGAGAAGGAGGAGTTAGTGTGTGTGAGGAAATGAAAAGGAAAAGATCGGGTTGGGAGGAGGTTATTTTGGGTTAAGTTCGAGTAGAAGTTTTAAAATAATTTACAATAAATAATTGAGGATGCTGTAGCAAGAACATATATGCAGGATTTGGTTTCTGGCGGAACGCGAGGAACGGCCTTCCCGTATCTCGCGAATAATTGAATCGCTAACTACAGAAAGGCAACCAGTCCACATTTACAATTTTACAGGAGACACAAAAACATCATAAAGCCAGTTTTATGCAATTTTCTTATTAAATTTTTGTTATTTAATTATAAATGAACCTATTTAATATTATGAATAAAAATTTTTATGACCGAAGGTTAAGGAGAGGATTTATTTTCGAATTCGGACATGTTTCCTTTCTATAGTAAAGAGATTTCAAACAATTTCTTAAGTTAAATTACGGTTCATAAAAATATAATTTATGTAGAACTATTTTATTTTAAAAACATACTTTCTTAAACATTTTAGAAAAAATACATTTTGGATTGTCTAAATGCTCAGAAATCTTTATCTTCATGAGATGAAATTGTTATGGACCAAATGTGACTGAATGCCACAACTACATCTTGTCCTCAGGGATGTAGATCAATGTTTCTTGATGTCATCCCTTTCTTGTGTTCCTAGACAGTACATATGTATAGGTTTTCTTTGAAGGTAGATCTAAGGTTTTACAGAATTTCTCTGCCTAAAAGAGTCGTGCATCAAACCACCATTATGCAGTTGTGCTGAACACATGCGGTGTGAGATCAATACACGGTATTTGGAATCAGTGAAATATCGTTTTAGGTGTCTAGGAACACCTTTACGTAGAAATCATTAGACAGGTAGAATTCAGACTACAATGAACTGTAATCGACGAAATCATTCGCTTTCATCTGAACAACGGAAAAAGGAGGAATGCGTTATTAGGTTAAGCTAAATGCACCGAAAAATACTTATAGGAAAAATCAATGATCGCAGCACTATCATACGGAATTTACTAGATCGATAACGTCTGAACAAATTGTCCGATTTTCGATCTGTAAACGACATTGACTCCTTTTTAAAATAGAATCACGCTACGATGCGTTTTTCAAAAAATTTTTCCCAAAAAATTTTGAAACCGTTTTCTCATAGTTCCGGAAGAAATTAAAAATGTGGGCTTATAGCGCGATGGCGACGTGCTTCCTGAACCCAACGCCGTGTCAATCATGCAAATCGGATGAATAGGAGCGGCGTAAAGTGAAATTTCGGAAAACATACCCGATTTCCCTCCCCTCCCCTTCACTCTGCGTCACCCGACCCGCCAGGGCCTCCATCGACGCCGCCGAACGGCCAAACCGCCTGCGCACAGGAGGCCGAACTTTCAGACAGGCAAGCTGGGCAGTCAGTCCTTTCAGTCTCAATATATATTTCTTCACGTGTCAAACTAGTGATGCTGTAACACAGCCAAACGGTCTCGTATCATCGGTAATAGTCGTATAAAACTATATATCTTGTTCCATATTTCCGTCTTCCTTCGAATACCATCAAACAATTATTTGAGGCGGTACTCAAAATATCGATTCCGATTTGGAAACTGATTTCAAAAAGAAAATTGAACTAATTGTGTAGATATCACCAATATTCCATGTCCTAACATCTTATTTTACATACATTTTACTTCTAAGATCTTCCGTTATCATTCCACTACACAAAAATGAGCCGAAATTACGCACGAGCTCTTTTATCCTGCGACTCGATTTTGATCTCAAAACGGCGTTAGTCTCCTTGATAGATTTCACCTGATGAATCTGTTTTCCCAAGTAAATTTTAAAACAGTTTTCGTACTTTGGACAAAATTAAGAAGTGTAAAATAGCGCGCAGGCGAGATGCATCCTGAATCCAACACTGTAACAAACATTAAAATATAATATTAAGAATCGTGACATGTCCCAGCTTACTTAGTAAGTTATATTGATAAAAAATGATTCTGTTATATTTGTATAAACTTGAAGATTGGAATAAGTAATTCCCGGCGCGTCATTTTGATACAAACTACGTAAATGATAATGTAAAAGGATGTGGTGTATTGTATGTCATTGTATTGTGACACACACACACACACACACACACCACACCACACCACACCCACCACACACCACACCACACCACACACACCACACCACACACACCACACCACACCACACCACACCACACCACACCACACACACACACACACACACACACATATATATATATATATATATATATATATATATATATATATATATATGTGTGTGTGTGTATTTTTTAATGCATTAAATTGTCACGAAAGCAATACAACTTTAACCCTTAGACAGGAACACCACACTAGAAGAGGAATATCCGTCTATGAGGGGGATAAATTATGTTTTGTTATACAGTTATTAATTTGCAACTTTTATATTTCTACATTAAGATACCATTTTTCTAAACATCGTACACGCTTATCAGTAACATTTAATCAGGTTGCAATTCAATTTATAAGATTTATATACTACTAGTAAAACGTAGCATACCAGTCACTGATAAACCTCATATTAGGAATCAGAATGCAAACGTATGAAATCGGCGATCCTTATCTAGGTGTCGAGAATGGGGATGCAACATTGATGTTGATATTTTCAAAACATTGATTTTGTATAGACACATGAACATATTTCGTAAAAATGAAACATTTATGAAACCTGATGTTTATTATCGATGTTGATGAGTTGTTGTGCATGAAAAGAACCGATAATCACAATTTTATAAAAAGTTAAAATATGAAATAATATTGCATTATTCCACTGTCAATACATGTGTTCGAATAAAGCGAACGGTGATTGTAACATCCTCATCCAGTAGACTATCTTCAGCCCAAGAAATGACCCCATTTTTCTGACACTTCCTACGTATGTCCTACCGTACGCAGAGAGGCGGCCAACGCAAGCACTCTAGGTGAAGGTCTCTGCCCACCTTCCTGTACCCATTTGAGGATGTTGGACTCACTCCATAAGACCTCGGCGATAGTTTTCAGGTTTAGTTTCGCTGTTATTCTTTTTACTTTCTTTTGCCGTTTTAAATCGTAATTATAAGTTAACAATCACGGCCACTGTCAAAACAAAATCTTCCGCACGAACTTGGTCGGTGTTTCTAAACCAGGTTTTTGAAAGATGTTTTAATTTTGAACATTGATATTTGCATTCGTATTACTTGAGCATCATTCCTTCGCTTTTCTTGCTATCCGAAACTGGGAGGACGCGCCGATAATTCAGCGAGTTCTTCCCTAATAATGGCAGAATGTATGCATGAAAGACTGAGGGTATCAAACACACTGTTCAGTGCTATGATGTCTGTTTGTCGGCTCCAGTCCCGGTCAAGCAGCGGCTGTGAGCATCTCTCCTTTTATCTGCAGGTCCCAATTCTTCGCGGGGTCTCAACGCGCAGAGAAATAGTACTAGAACATAGATCGTAAGCCATCCTTTTAGACCTATCTGGATATACTCAGCAATGGATGCTGCAATTTCTTCATTGCTCACTCGGACTCGAACTGCCTTTTCCTTTTGTTTGTGATATTTTGTATTAGTCATATCAATTATGCCACTTACACCCTTTTCTTCCGCTTCATTCTATCATTCCAAGCATAATATCCTTTTCTAGGATTTTGTTTTACTCACAGTATGTCCAAAATATTTTATTTTCCATTTTTGGCTTTGGCTTTTGAGAAAGTTCTGTTTTCTTTTCAAAATTTCGGCATTTATCTTTTGCCCTCCCATTGTACGTTTAATTTTTTCTTCCGTGTCCATACCTCAAAGCATCTTCCTTTTTCGGCCTATCTCAATGTTTAGCTTTTACACCACACAACAGGATTAGAAATACCATTTTCTGATTATTTGGATTTTGGTCTTACGCAGGGCTTGATTTCTGACGGAACGGCGTTCCTGTATCTCGCTGATTCATTCTCGCTATTACATTATATTATAAATATATAATTATTTCTCTTAAATTAATAAATCATTTTGAGCGTTCCGGGACCTAAAATTTTAGAAATCAATCACTTGATATGCCTGCATATTTTATGAATTTGTGTAATTTTCTTTCTGCTGCTTTTTCTAAAATTATTCTCTCTTTAGTTTTCTGTACAGTATCCAGAATTTGTTATTGTAATTCATAAGTATTTAACTTCGCCCGCCATGTATATCACTTCCCCGTTGATGTTCAGGCCCTTTTTACCAGTTGACATAAATGTTGTTTCTTCAAATGTAAGTTCATAGAATATTTAAATTTTATAATAATATAATAATAATAATATATTAGCTATCCTTATTACATAATTCCGAATTAAGTACAATAAAACATCTGCATAATTTTGATGACATAAAATTTTGCGTTTTCTCGAAAAGAAGTAAAGTGGACATGTCACGTTTTGAATGTTTGCTCCTCATTTCGCGCTCCTTGTATCAAGCCCAGTGCCGACAGGCACGTCTCAATCACCCCTTTTGAGCTGGAAGCAGGGTCGCACCTCTGCACACTGCTGTTCTGATAGCGTGACTTTTCTGACCTCTGCAGACATCTCGCCGCGTTCTTCGGCGGCTGCGTGTTACACTAGGGCAATTGATATGCCAAGCGAGGAAGAGGGCGGTGAGTAGTTTCAGTGGGCGAGAACATTGTGCAATGACGAAGTGGATTATATTTACTCTATAAGAATTAGTGGAATCATTCAGCTTTCTTAATTATTAGCGACCGAGTGTGTGTGTGTGTGTGTGTGTCTATATATAAACAAAATTATAAATTAAACAATTAATAACAATTATGAAGTATATTTGATTAATACAAATTTGAGATAGTATTAACTAAAGTAACTTATTTTGTCAAGATGTATGAATGGGAAGCTATTGTTTTTCATTGAAAATACCGGTATAACGTTTATTGACGTCCATACCGGTAAAGACGTCCAATAGAGGTATTTACTAGTATATAACAATAAAGGTATTTGAAAGGTATGAAAAAATCGGTATTTTTACCGGTATTCAATACCTTTTCGGTTGCTTTCACTAGCAGAATCAAAGAAAATAAACTATCCTTGATTTCTCTTTCATTTGTATTTACAGTATTTTAAGTATTTCTTTTTTTAAAAACATCTATTTTATGTATTTAAATATATCTTCAAAAGACATGCTCAAAAAAACTCAAAAATAGAGTTTGAAATACAAAAATATATATTTCAAAGACAAGTATTTAAATATTGCTCAACCCTCTCTATAAACTAGTATGTGCGATCAGCAGTGTACTAATCTCAGTTCCCAGCTTGAGCGTAGTACTAATACATATGCCACGAGTAAGTCCAGAAAATTTGTAGAATGAAATTACAAATATGGATATAAATATATAAGGAAAACGCTAAATAAACGAATATGCAAAATCAGATTTTCCTGCAATATGTAACATCAAATTTCATTAGAAGTAATTTAGTACAATTACACTGTGTAAGTATCCTTACAATACAATTTCAAATAAAAGCTAGCGATGATACATCACACACTTTCTGGCATTATTTCTAAATTTGCAATTTTCGAAAATTGAGAGAGTTCAACGAAAAATGTAATTCTTTTAAGCGTCCCTTCTATCCATGGAAAGAAATTGTTGTGATTTTGAGATTTTTTTAAAATATACATCAATTTCATTCTTAAATTACTTAAAACTACGCGGTTTTGCAATAAACTTACATCACCTTTGCAATCTTCGAAAATACGGCAGGGTGAGGAAAATGAGACCACCATCATATTTTGTATCGTATTTAAACAAAAATTGGAGCTCTTTTTGGAAAAAGTTACAATTGTTTAATTGCCAATACTTCGCCCAAATTGCAGAAACTACTCAAATGTTTCAAAATTAAACCTGATCTTATTTTCAGATCTGTCAGAACAGATTTCAGTAAGGAAAAAATATATCATCAATATTATAGTTGAGGAAGACGCCCCAAAAATTGCAGTTAGCAATTTTCTAAATAAGTGATGTCAACAAACACCATAAATCACATTTCTCTTGCGTTCTGTACGTAACACGAGGACAAAATTTAATCAAATAATTTGTTGACGGTTTGAGAAGATTTGAAAATGATTTTGAGGCTTAATGCAAAGGACCATCAAAATCAAAATATCCGTTTGAAACTCGCAAAGGATCGAGTTTTTCGGGTAGATTCGGGAAGATCAATTTTGGAGAAAATTGGCAGAGCGTTTGGGCGTTAGCGTTGACCATAAACGGACAGACATGTTTTGGGTGTCAATCGATTTTTAGGTATCAAAGGGCACATGTATTGTATTTTTCGCTAGACCACGAGTTAGAAGAAGTAATGTAATATTTAGCAAGAGGATTTATCCACTTTTACTTTACCAGGGCCCGACAATAAGAGTTTTCCGGTATCCGATTACATAATTTGTCGGAAAGTAGTTTTAAAATTAACAACAAAGAAAACTTTTAAAATTTAGTTTCGCGATTTTATTGGGAAACAGATTCATCAGGTGAAATATATCAAAGGGGACTAACGCCGTTTTGAGATCAAAAATCGAGTCGCAGGATAAAAGAGCTCGTGCGTAATTTCGGCTCATTTTTTGTGGTAGTGGAATGATAACGGAAGATCTTAGAAGTAAAATGTATGTAAAATAAGATGTTAGGACATGGAATATTGGTGATATCTACACAATTAGTTCAATTTTCTTTTGAAATCAGTTTCAAATCGGAATCGATATTTTGAGTACCGCCTCAAATAATTGTTTGATGGTATTCGAAGGAAGACGGAAATAGTGAACAAGATATAGTTTTATACGACTATTACCGATGATACGAGACCGTTTGGCTGTGTTACAGCATCACTAGATTGACACGTGAAGAAAAATATATTGAGACTGAAAGGGACTGACTGCCCAGCTTGCCTGTCTGAAAGTTCGGCCTCCCGTGCCGCAGGCGGTTTGGCCGTTCGGCGGCGTCGATGGAGGCCCGGCGGGTCGGGTGACGCAGAGTGAAGGGGAGGGGAGGGAAATCAGGTATTTTAAAAAGGAAAACGGCATCGTAGCGTGAATTCTATTTTAAAAAGGAGTCCAATGTCGTTTACAGATCGAAAATCGGACAATTTGTTTAGACGTTATCAGTCTAGTAAATTTTGCTTATTTTGGTGCTGCCACGTGGTGGCGACAAATGGAACTAGTGTCGGTACATTTAGCCTTAACATCTTCATTCACTACATAATATTTTTCCTTTCTCAGCTTCCTCCTAATTATCCGAAATCCCTATCATTAGGCAAGAACGAGTGACCTCTAACTGCAAAATGAACAATAATACTTAATATTACAGCACAAACGGACTTGTCACGGACCAGTTCCTTCTGCAGTAAAACGGAGGATTGAAGGCATTGCAAGCATGTGCAATGATGCGCCAAATTTCCTTTTTGCATTAAATGAAACGCTGACTCGCTCACAACCCTCCCCGCTAATAAAAAGAACTCTGAAAAGTTGGTCTAGTTGTCTTTCTGCATTTGGCGGTTCAATTATTAAATTATCTTGTAAATATATAATTATTTCCATTGAATTAATAATTAATTTCGGGGGCATTCCTGGACTTAACATTTTATAAATCAAGCACTATTATATTGTGACATACCAATGTGTGAGACATTGTATTGCGTGACATTTATTGTAAACAGGGTGAATTGTAAGGATAGACATTTGTAAATGCGGCGGCCTAGCAACAGTAGACGAGTTGTCGTCAAGGTCAACAAACTTCATTGCTTTGAACCACGGGGTGTGGCTAGTTGATAAAGTAAACTGTTTGGGGATTGGACGAGAAAGCAATGACAGTTTGGGCGCAGCTAGTTGAATTTGTAAGTAATTTAGGACTGGCAAGGCATGAAATGACAATGTATTTCGACGGAAGTGGGTCGAATTTTTTCTGAAAAGAAACAGTAAAAATATGGACCGAGTTTTGAAGGGCTAAAGAGGGAATATGGATGCACTCCGACTTATGCCGTGGTGCTGTGCGGATCGTGTGTAGGTAATTGATGTTGGGAGTTTGGGAATGTGATCGTCTACTACGAGCGTATGGTTGTCGGACTTTGAATATTGATGTAATGTGTGGAAATTGGAATTAGGAAATATTTCGAGTGCAACAGCTAGAATTTAAACTGTGAACTTAGGTGAATTTGCCGGCAACAGAACTGGGAGTATTTGAAGCAGATAATAGTTTACTGAACTTCAATATTTTAAGCATACGCGTAGAAAGAACTGGGAACTTTTAAAGGCAAATTAATGAAGACATCAACTTATGAGGAGGTGAGGATCAGTGACATGAGTACACTTGTGCCAGAACGAAAGAAAAGAAGATGATATTTGGACCTGGAGCCATCGACACCGGGAAAAAATGAAAATGGTTCTACGCGGCGACATCGGCCAAGAACGCGCGAAGACGAGTACTGCAGTATAAGGTTTGAAATTGGTCATGACCGAAGGTACGTTTCGTATTGTTACCAAGTTAAAATTTCATGGACATTGAATAAACTTACAAATTTCTGTGAATAGAAAAGATGATTTTCACTTGGCCAATTTAGCTCAGTGCATCAACTGGTGTCACTGCAACGCCTCTGACCGGGAGATCCTGGTTCGAGTCCTGATGGCAGGATTTTCGACATTAGCTTTTCAGCTAGGTCGAATTCAGTCGCTGTCTGGAAGAGAATTCTGCGGCCGGCTGCTCTGATCGGTAGTTTTCCGTGGTTTCTTCGATCAACATCAGGCAAATGCCGGAGCAGTACCCTACCCAACGGACCACGGACCTGTCTTCCTCTTCTTTGTCTTATCCTCCCTACACACTTACACCAACAAGCACTACACTACCACAGAGGGGAGACCGGTCGGGCTTAGAGCTTGTCCCGGCTGGGGCGGTGCTCCACTGGTGGAAGAGTCCTGGTTAGGGAAACCCCTAGCCGACGGCAGGTCGGCGCCGGATCTCGTCATCCAGCGGGGAGAGATCACCGCCATCTCCCGAGAAAGAACATGCACTACACTAACTGGACTAATGACCAAAGCAGTTGACGCACCGGAAACACGAAAAAGCAATCAATCAATCAATCAATCAATCAATCTTTTGCCAATTCCAGCAAATGAGTAGCTAGAAATGTATATTTGCTTTTCAGATTCTTCGACCACTCTGTACAGATGGCAGATCGAATAATCGGCTATTAGTAGGCAATAGCGATTATTTCTTATAAGACCCATCGACCCAGTTAGCCGGATATTAATTTATAGGAAATAGCAGTTGAAGATTAATTTTAATAATAGAATTAACGTAATCTTTTCTTGCCCATATTCTTATATAAATTTGGAACGGGTTACATTGAATTAATATTTAATAATATTAGAAGGGCAGAGAAGATATTAAATTTAAAAATTAAATTAGACAGTTTGTTTCAATATATATATATATATATATATATATATTTTATATATATATATATATATATAATGCAGTATTAAATACATAATAAACATATCACAAGGTCAAATAGAAATCTGACCGAAATTGACATAAGAAACCGAAGGCATAATTAACATCAAAGCATTATGCGTTTTAAATGTCGAAACGACACTTCCGAGTCTCCGCAATCCACTGCTGGTAGCCATTGACGATGCAAGAACGCACTCATTTGCGATGAAGGAAGGGAAATGGTGTTTCGACTGTAAGAAGAAAAATAAGATATTAACATTTTCCCAAACTCAATAAAATGTTTGTTTTTCCACCACTTGTGACTTTTTAAATTTATTTATTTATGAAATAATAGAAAGAGTGTTCAAGAAACGAGAGAGAAGAGAGAAGAGAGGAGAGAGAGAGAGAGAGAGAGAGAGAGAGAGAGAGAAGAAAGAGAGAGAGAGAGAGAGAGAGAAAAGAGAGAGAGAGAGAGAGAGAGAGAGAGAGAGAGAGAGAGAGATGAGGATATGCTGCAAGCATGGTAGGAGTATTGAGAGGCACGGTTGGGATGAGCTGTAAAGAATTCACGAAGAGAAGAGATAGATACAAAAGCAAGAAGTATAGGAATAGTACTCAATACACGAAGATATTAGGACTAAAGGAGACCAAGATTCTTAAAAGAAGACGAAAAGTAAGCAGAAAATTAGGATGATGAGATTTACGATGGGAATGCAATTAGAAGCACGTGAAAGTACAGAAGGGAAATGAGAACATTCAGTAGACATGACACGTTCAGAGCTATGTGGTAAAAGAGATGCTACAAAATAATAGAGGTAGGAGAGTGGCTAAGGAAATGTAGATGAGAAATAATGGAGAGAGAATAGACTGGGAAAGAAGAATATAGCAGAAAGATAACAGAACAAAAGAATGAAATCCTAATTACATTAGATTTGGATAGTTTAGAACCAATAATTGGCCCAAACGATTGAAGATTTTATAGCAAGAACATGATAACTAAGAAAGTTTCAAAATTGAGTTAACAGCAACTTTTCAGTGCTAAGTCTGTTAACTAAAAGAGGTAAGATATTCTATTTTGTAAGAACTGGCCCTGACGTATGTTCAAAGATTGTTATCTACCTTTAGCTTCCAGCGGTAACACAATTTATAGCTATTTTTCTAAAACTAACAAAGTATGATTTAACACATTTTGCCATGACCTCAAATGTTTGATATTTCCCATCTACTTCATTGACAAACCAACATCAGATCACCAAAACAGAGTTTCGGAGCATCTTGCTGTAGATCTAAATTCTGTCCTGACGATCGCGGTTTGCTTGTGCTGCAGTCCCCACGTAATCGAGCTGTGATGACAAGGCGTGTCATATGACATAAAAACCTTCAAAGAGGAAGACAACCTTCAACAAATTATGCGGAGCCTATTTCTAGTACTACTTGCCCAGTATATTGATTTTCCAAGATAGTTTCCGAACGAGACGAACATTTTTGTAGATGTTATGCTGGGAGATACGAGTCATTTTTGAAGTGTTTCACAATGGGTAAAACTAGAATGACACAGAAGTTGTCTATGCATTTCTCAAGGCTTAACTAAACATGGATTATCTCTATTTTGAATTTTTAGGTCTATTACTAGAGAAACAATGGCTCTGTTACTACTGGAGTATCATAAATTCTGGGTTTTCGTGATTTTGAATCACTCTTAGAAGCTAATTCAGTGTTATCAGGGAAAAGATTAGAAGAAAAAAAACTATGTTCTACGTTGTATGTACTTATTTATGGGTTGGCTGCTGTAAGTGAATATTTGAACTGAAAGTGAATACTGATCATGAACTGAAAGTGAAAACTAACGAGCCGGTTGCTAAGCAACAGGTCACCTCAATGACACGGGGCGCTACTTCTTCGCTTTAAAGTAGCATGGCCATGCATCCCCTTCACGTTACTCTGCAGACGTTCGTGTCAGTCATGCCACCGCCCCTCTCCTCATCAACACCACCTCCACCTCCGTCGCAGCCACCGCTATCACTTCCACCTCTTCGCTCCGCCTCGCGCTTACGTGACTTACTATAGCACCTCTCCACAGCGGCATGGCGTCAGGGCAGAAGTAGGCGCGCCACAATTCTCGCACTCGGCTATTATCCCGGGAAAATAACTCAAATTAGAGGCCATCGAGGCCGTCTTCCGACTCTCGCCCGCCGACGGCCTTTTCCTCCCGCCGCCCCCTCCTCCCTCCTGTTGCCCCTCACTCCCGCCTCTCGTGGACGTTCTCACACTTGCGCGTCTCTAATGACGGGCATCTCGCAAATGGTTTTCTTCTTTGCACCTCATCGCGCGAGCTCGGCGCGCCCCCTTCCCCCCCCTCTACCCTCCCCCTCCCCTGCTCCTTCGTCGCTCGCGCGCTCCCCGTCTCCGCCGCCTCGTCTTTTCCCCCTCTTTTTCTCCTTTTTTCAATCTTTCGCCTTCTTGTTTTTGTTCCTGCCGTTGCGGCTCGGAAATAATTTGTGAGCGGGCCGCGAGCAGACTCCGGCTACAAACTAATTCATCATGCTAAGGGATGGCTCGCTCTTTAATTAAGCGTACCGCCGAAGAGAGAGAGGCGGCGGAGGCGGTGGCGAAGGCGGGGACTCGCCGCGCGCTGCCCGCCAGAGGTCGGCGGCGAAGCTGTCACGTAGTTGGAGAGACGGTCCACAGATGGTGTGTGCGGCGCATTGGAGCGTTGGTGTCGGCAATTGTGGCCGCAGGAGGGCATGCGATGTACGGCAGGAGAATTCGGATGATTCCCGGACGAGAAAAGTTTCGTGGATTGAAATAGACACTGAAATTCTCGAATATTTTGTCACAAGTATACTGCGTGCTATTTATCGAGAATATATAACTGATTTTAAATATTTTCTGGGATTCTTGTGCAAATAGCAAAGCCTTCAACATTTACTTCGATGTCTTAATATATACTAATGAAATGGAATGCAATATTTTTTAAAAATTGAAATACGTGTGCTTGATAAACAGCAATGTCGTACCAAGAACGCTTAACTTTTAGAGATTTCTAGTCTACTCCGATCAAGAATATTAGTCAGCGAGCAATTGCGACAAATTGTCGTCAAAATTGAGGCAAAGGTCGCAAGTGTGATTTCTGCTGATCGAAGCGATGAAGTTAATTGAATATCAAGTCACAGAATTAAAAAGCGGCGTGGTTATTATGTTAAAACGTCTGATCAAAACAGAGTAATATTTTGATTCGAGAATTTATATCGTTGAGGCGAAATATTAAAAATAAAAATAAAATGTAGTCACAAATTCAGTATTGATGCGATATATTGCAACATTTCCTCAAAATTCCAAATCATTGTAATTAAGAGCAGAACCACTTTACTTTCTTCAATAAGAGAAGATTGGAAAACTCTTTCAGGCATCTAGAAACATAAAAGAATAGTTTTATTTCAGATACCTCCATTGCTTCACTCGAAGCTTTCACTGTGACAGAGAAGAGATACATATGTTGTTAAAAAATAATAAATCATACGACATCAACATTTCTTAAGACGAAGCGAAATCATATTTAACCAAGCACGAGTATTTTTCAAGTATTAAAGTATTTTTTAATCAAATTTAAAATCTTTTTAATCAAATGTTACGATCTCCAAGTTTTTCCACGAAAGGAAGATTTTTCATGTCGCCTAGCTAGTACTGGATACCACATCATACACAACTCACCTTGCAATTATACAGGTAGACGGATCGAAGCTCAATTTATTTTACAATAACGAAATGCCAATACCCACAATTACTAAGAAGAGACTACTACTAACAATAAGAGACAGTTCCGGGACAGGCTTTATCACATCAGTGTGAAACAATAGCTATAGAAATGCGACAGATTACCATGAACCTGAAAAGGTACAAAGGAACCACAATAAATACTTACTGATCATGGCCACTGTTTGACAAAGAAAAAGATTAAAGACTCTGAATAACTACCGTCGAGCAGCTTACTAAATTCCGTTGAACTTGAACTCAAATTATTCGTTTGTGATAATGTTCAAGTTCCACCTCTTTTTCTTTATCGTTAGAATAGGAATACTTTAACATTTTGTGGAGGGTAATGCCATTCTCAGAAAGCGATTTATCAAGGAGGATTTTTCCAGATTGTGCCTGGAAGAAATAATCTTCCACAAACTAGTATACTCATTCATAAAGATTTCAATATTTCTAGATGACCACCAATTTTTTCTAACTGCATATAAAACTATCCAAAGCCCTTATTGGCTGGCAAGTCTAGACCCTTATATCCTTTGTAATACAATTTTCATTGAAACTGTGTTCTAGAATCGATTGAATTGCCTTTGCCGTGCATGCATTTATAAGTCTGATACAAAATAGAGCAATGAAAACACAAGAATTCAGAGCAATTGTAAAAAGAACAGGTGCTGCCCACCCTAAATTCACATTGGGTCACTGGTACTGGAAGACCGGTGTCTTTTTGCTCGGGAGAGAAATATTAATTGTTCTTTTACTAGACCGACGCCCCTCACAATTTTCCTTGACATGCGGCGACAGCTCCATTTTCAATTACCATGGTAACACTAGCGTGCCACGCCCAGCACCAGTCTTGAGTTAGTTGACGAGCACCGAAAGAAAGAAAAGAAATGTGGTCGAAATTAATCACTCAAATGATTAGCGGAAATTTTGAAAAATAATTCACATTAGAAAATTTCATTGAAAAGAGAGAATTTTATATTCAGTGGTCAAAATGACCTGCAGTTGACGATCACTGCCAGAATATTGATACATCTCGCACACTTTTCAAGTTGAAGGAGTTTCTTTTTTCAAAACGTGTCGGTTTCCTGCATTTTCAATAATATACGGATTCAGCCATTTTACTTTCCTTCCCTATACTATAGTATAGGAGGAAAATACAGGAATGCTCAACAATACGATATCGAATTTGGGGTATTTATCGTAAAACTATATTTAATGTTCTTTTGAAGTGTAACATCCTACGCGCATCAGTATTAAGATTTATTAGCGAGTATAATCAGTAGGCGGATTTAATGAAATGTCATTTCTTCTTTTCACTTTAGAACAATGCCGTTCAGTATAGAAATTCATTTTATGATACGACAAAGGAAATAACCCATTTTATACGTCATTTTGCATTATTTTATCGATTTTGGTTAATAAGTCATTTCTTATATTTTCCTGTAAATTTTAATAAATTTTTGCTGAATTCATCGATTTCAATGTCATTTTAATGGTATCTTCAAATAATATTTACAATGCAAAAAAAGTTCTCCACAGAATTCCTGAGTACGTGGTAGCCTATTCGATTTCTTCGCTCAGAAGTTGTAATGACAGCCATTGTGAGTTTGTATTCTCAGCTTACTTAAGCTGTTGGATATGTTGTTGGAGTTCATCTAAACTGGTTTTGAGCACATTTTGTACGTAATTTTCTTTGCTTTTAGGGCATCTTTAAAACGTTTTAAGAGCATTTTATTGATCATTATTGGCAATGTTTTGTATCATTAGAATTCGCCCTCTAATAATCAGCATTGTTTAAGTTGTTTAATCAGTTATTGTTTGTATGTTTAAGATTGGTGTAGGTGGCGAAGAACATAAATGCAATTTTGTACTAGAAAATCGGGATGTCTGTTTCTATATGATGATGATGATGATGATGATGTATGCGTCATCAAATCCTGAAACATGTTAAATACATCAGGATAAGATCCATGTGCCATTTCGGAGATCATTAAGGTATTTTATATTTAGAAGGTACTTTACATGAAGCCCCAGTGACAGTTTCAATTTTTCTAGAAAAGGCTGAATATAAAAAATATTTCGCTCGAATGGAAGATAGTGCATTTGTGAAATAATGATATATTTCCTATTTTCTTTAAAAAATCTGAAATTCTGTAAATTACAAATGTTCAAATTTATTTGAGCCCGTTCTGCATTTACAATATTAAATCAGATATTTCTTCCTCAATGCAATTTATCCTCTTTTTTAGATATTTGAATAATGTCACGCTTTACAAATATGAGTAGTTGTTGAGTAATAACCTCAATATGAAAAGTTTCGATAACCCAAGCATTCCTACTAGTTTCAATTATGATTGAACATCATCTGTCTTTACTATCTTCAGCAATTGGGTTGAAAAGAAATTAAACCTTTTGTTAAGTAGATGTATTTTTGCAAAACAGTATTTTCTGGAATGTGTAATGAAATGTAATGAGAAAACTTCTGCCCCAAAATATTTTTGTACCCATGAAGGGAAAAGTTAACAACGGGCAATAATAATAATAATAATAATAATAATATAATAATATTTTTTAATGTCATAATTTTCAATTTAAAATTTTGGCCTGTAAAGAAAAAATATAAATACCAAATTCGAAAATAAGAAAATAATAGGATGTCATTGATTTGAAATTCATTTTACTGTCATTCATGTCATTGATTTCGATGTCATTTTCGGCAGTTTAACCTTCTCAGCCGTTAAACATTTATTTACACTAGCACGGTCAAACTTTACTTGCATTTGTTTGAAAACAAGAGGAAAAGTTTGAATGCATAAGCCTGTTTAGACTATATCTGCCCTGAAAACTATCTTTCCTGCCTGTAAATTGAAACAGAAATCTTTCTTCGAAGCGCTCACCGCATCGATATTCAATATTACATTAGCACCAATGGAGATCACCGAAATAGCGTATAAAAATCGAATCACATCAAAAGCCCATATGTCCTTCCATCTTTTAAACTGTTTAATTAGTATATTCCACCTTTATTCATGCGTTGCATTTAAATCTGATAAAACAAACACCAAGAGAAGAAAGAATGGGGCAGGAAACTGACAAGAAATTTCTTCGATCCTCCTGGAAAGAAAAGAAAAAAGAAAAGACAATTCTGAACTTCTTCACAAGCGACACACTAAATAAATATTCGTATGCTATCTTCAATCTGTGTTTAATGTATATGTATTTTCTGCAAACAATTTCTATCAAAACCTCTAAACCTTGCTAAAAGTACATAATACCAAAAGTACAAAAACAAAACAAAATTTGACCATGCTTTCACTCCTTGAAGTTCTTCAGACACATATAATAAATTCAGAAGAACACGCAGCTCTAAGGCGTGTGTAGTCGACGCTCATCAGAGCAGCATGCTGACACAAAGTCGATGCACAAGCTCCTGTTAGTCATGCATTCCAATCCCCGTATTTTCTCCCCAACAGTTTCAGACACCATCAATGACACGTTTTCATTGGTCCGGGTTAACCACGCGTACGTTCTGCGTGAAAGCCGATGGACCGCTGTTTGCGTATCTCGATAATGTTTTTCTAACACGGCGCGGCGGTGGCCTCACCGCAATCACTATCTTTGTTCATAACTCTTCTTTTATTCAACAAAGGAACTTCAAATTTTGACTCTCGGCTTAGGTGACTCGGAGTGGCTCCGGGGTGGATCTAGGCGCCAGCTTACGTGGCTAATGGCATCAACGCATGTCACAGCTGTGGGAACCGGGAAGTTCTAGGGCTCGAGTCCGGAATGTGGTAGGATTTTCGACAATAGTTAGATAGCTATGTTGATTTCAGCCACATCGGAGGAGAATTTTCGCGACCGCTGCTCTGGTCGCTAATTCTCCGTTTTTTGTTTCGACCAACAGCAGGCGAATGCCGGAGCAGTACTAAAAACGGGCCACGGACTGCGCGTGATCTTTCCTTCCTCTTCCTTGCTTATCCTCACCCCTTTCACACACATCTACATGTACTACACTACCACTCCATGACGAGAGGCCAGTCGGGAGCTTAGAATTTGTTCCGGTAGGGCGGTGTCCAACTGGTGGGAGATATCTAGTTGGGGAAAATCCTGCAAGCCGATATGCAGGTCGGCGCGGAACTCAGCATCCAGCGCGGGAAGATTGCCGCCATGAAACCATCGCAGTACACTTACGGGACTATTGAACTTAGCAGTTCACGCGCCAGGAAACACTAATCAATCAATTATCGACTCTACGGATTTATGATGCTTCACTACCTGCTGGTGAAATTGCACCAATTTGGAGACTACGTGTTAAGACACGGATTTTTAAATCAAAGTTACTAGGTTTAGGAGCAATAGTCACTGCTACAGTCTATGGATAACCTTTTACAAACTCCTCATTCAATGCAGGGTATCCTAGATTATTAATTTATTTTGTGCACGTCGTGCTCGTGGAGGACCCTGAACTTTGTTGGAGTTACCTCGTTGCATCTGTTTATTGGCGAATTGTTGTGTTGTTAATTTAACCGCGAGATCACCAGATGGACCCAAAGCTCCAAACCCAAAACAGAAATATTGATTATATTCGCAGCTTATGTCGCGTCAGCTTCAGTGCTTCCAACCACCGTCTGCTTCGACATATGCCTTTCACAAACACTCAGCAGCTGAGCAGTTTAAGGAGATCGAACCGCGGCTAGTCACGAATAGCGCACGAACATTGAACAAGAGCATACACTGCTTTAGAATCCCAGCCAAATCATCAAGCAATCAGAAATTTCAGAACCTGCTTAAACGATCCAATTAGGAAGTATACGTATGTCTATTGGGAGGATACAATATTGACAATTTGAGCAAAGAATAAAAAATGAAGACTAGCAATGCGAGTTCTCAAATGAGAACGCTGGGTGCAATGAGTTAAAAAGGTGGACCCGTTCATCTGGGAGCGCTTTTCGCATCGGCTCCTTTTCACCATACTGCCCACACCTAGGCCCTCGCAATCTTCTCGACCATGCGGTGACAGCTCCATTTTCAATTACGGAGCAACGCCAGCCTCTCCCGCTCCATCTGCAACGCTGTCAGCCGGGACGCGGCGCGGCGCGGCGCGGCGGACGGCGTGGGCGGGCGCCGGGGCGGGCCGTGGGCGGGCTGGGCGGGGCGGAGCGGCCGGCGAGCGGGACGCCAGTTCCAGGTGGCGGCGCGGCGTCGGCGGCGGACAGTAACCTGAAACAGGCCCGACAGCCACGAAGCTGTTAATTAGTCCTACCATGTAATTACCAGGGCTTCATCTTAGCCGATACGTGGGCCAGCCATATAAAACTCCTCTATATCTTGTAATGCGTTTCACCTCAGCGAAGCGAGGTCTTGGAGCTGAAACGTTCACCCGCCTCGCTCCCTCCGATGGGCTTATCTCTGTTCTTAGCCGCCGCCGCCGCCGTCTCGCCGCCGCCATGCCGCCCCTGCCGCCGCAGAGCCCGCCCGCCTTTGTCGGGCGAATCGTTTAAGAGGCTCATAGTTTTAAACTCACATGAATTTCGTGTAGACATATAGCCAGTCGGTACCGCGTCTCTCTCGCGACCGGTCGGACGTTGTAGTCGCATCCTTGTTTCGTCTCGGCAACACCTCTTCAAAATGCAGCGTCGAAATCATTCAGGTGTAAACTTGGAAGGTAATTACCTACGGCGTTAATAATTCATTATATGTAGTCGTTCCGGTCAACGATATATGTACTATGGCGGCTGGCACGAGGGGGCGGGGCCGAGATGGGGAGGGCTGCGCGCTGCCGGCACAGGGTGCGCAGCAATTTGTGACGCCCGAAAAGATGCCGTGCTGAGCAGGTAGAAAAGGCGGCAGGAAAACGTCGGCTGAGGCTTCAGCCAGGGGTTGATTCAGGGAAGTACCACGGAGGAGAGTTTTAAGGAAAGAGAAATTGCTAGTGTGAAAGACAACTCTGTGCTCATCCAGTCTGTTTAACTCTTCGAAGCATTTCTTGAGGATTCGCAACGAAGTCTTATTTTAAAGGGGAGTTATCCCTGGTACGAGTGTAACCACCCAGGCAGGATCGGGTTTATTATCGGAGAGTCCTCCTCCTAGGGAAAGCTACACCACTTTACCTTCGTATAACGTTACCAATGCAATGTGTTCTGAGTTAAAACTGTATGTCCTATGTGCACAATTGTTGCTTCTCAAAACTGAAAAATAATCTTGACTGATCATTTTTAGCACATGCCTAGGATAAAACAGAAAGATTCGATTTACAACTGCATTAAGCTCTCAGCACTCAGATGATGCTGCATCCTATTACAGTTACATAGTTTCCTTCAAAGAAATTAATGAAAAATGATTAACGAATCTGAGATAAATTAATACGAATTACTCTTGAAATTATTTGTAAATGTGCTTTTTCTGACAGTAATACATTTAAAACGCGGAGTCACGCTCAGTAGAGAAAAGAACAGACGCAAAGTTTTGACAGCTGATCATTGGTGTGGTGCTAACACTATGGTGGTAGTAGTATCACCATGAGGAATGATGTCGGAGTGGTGGTGGCATTGGTGGTAGTGACATTGTTAGCGGAGGGAAGGGCGGTGGAGTTGATAGCATTGGCAACGCATTGATGTTGGCGAAAGAAAAGATGGTGGAAACCCTCAGTGATGACAATTCCCGCTCTGGTAGTGGTGCCTGTCGTGGTAGAACTGTTGGCGCAGGTTAGGTCGGTGACATATGCAGTGACAAAGGGCAAGGAGATGGTACTGTTAGCGGAGGGAAGGCACGGGGGAGGAAGCATTAACAGAGGCAATAGCGGTGGCAATTGCAGCGGCAACGCAGCTGCAATCACCGTGGCTGCCACCCGTGCCACTGAAACGAAATGGCGCAAAACCTGGCCATAATGAGAAAATTGAAAGTGTTTGTTGACAACTTTGAATTACAAAATCTCGTTCGAAAGATATTGGATAACAATATTTCTGCTTCACAAAATTATTTAAATAACTTCCGGTCCTCTCACGGTATGTGACACTCTTGTTGGTCGCATCGTTCGAATTCGTTGATTTTTTGCTGACAATATTAGCAGCGAAAAAAAGCAATATGCTAAGTAAACAATAGTAATTTTAAACATAAAAGTCTAATGTTTTTATATTGGATACTTGTTAGTTGTGGCCTGTGAAGCGTAACAGCATCAGTCGTGCATATTATGGATTATATTTTTGTTTCGAATTACAACTTCAACGAATATTTTTTATAAAATACATTGACTTTTATCAGAAAAACACTATTTAGCTGGACATGTTTACACCTTTCTGTTTTATCATCATTTCATTCTCCGTCAAGATGTTTATTTCAATTCTCGAAAATACTTACATAAGTATTTCTGCGCATATCTGCTTCTTTTTTATGATTCGATTCGTCATTTTGAAGCTACGATTTTAATTTGGAAATTACATTTCAGTATACCAAATCATCAACGTCGATAAGCACACATCTGTATTTTTACCATTTTGTTCGTTTTTAAATGAGAAGTCGCGCCCTATTGAAATCACCATTTCTAATTTTTAATTTCATTAATATACGTATTCTAATTCAGCATCCTCAAAACCCTACTTCTAGGCAAATAACTCATATTTGTAACTAGTGTCTTGCAGCAGCAAACTGCCGTTGAACAAAACCAAACGGTTTCCAATAGCACGTACATTGCTTAACAACAACAAATAAAATGCATTCGTATCACACTGGAATAAATTAAATATTTTGATAAACATTCTTCACAAATGCTGCAATAATATAGTTAGTATACTAGCTCTGCGCGGCGCATCTAGCGAGCATTTTCAAGTTTAAAGTTAAATGTTTGCTTGCAAGTTCATAGTAAAACTAATTTTAACTTGATCAGCTGCCTGACCGTTCCTTTCGAGCATGGAAAGTTGCATGAAAAAGTATAGAAAAAACCATTTACTTAATTTTTTAAGGTCGCTCTTCAACACCTTGGTCATAGTAAAATGCAAGAAATTGGGCGAAACTACAGGCTCGAGCACTAGAACCCTACTCTGCAATATTATTTAATTTATAACCGAACAGAGGGGTACAGACCCGTGCCATTCAATGTCATATAATATCAAGTAATTAGTTTAATTTCACATACAGTTTCAGATTTTCACGTCTCTGAACGGGTTGGGTAATTTCGAGAAACGCCGTACCAGCAAAAATGAAAGATTGTTAAAGAAGATCTCATCTCGCAGATAACGGCGTGAGAATTTTTTTTAAGACAAATTTAAAATTCCAGATGTTAAGATCTCACTTCATTGGGAGTTTTTTCTAAGTACAGATTTTAAAATTGTGCCTGGGGGTTTCAGGTTCATTTGCACGAATATTTAAAACGTTTTCTTAACAAATCCTTCATTTGTGAAAGAAAAAGGATTTAGATGTCTCCTTTAACTTCCCCTTTTAGAGATCTATTTAAACCTTTTCGGAGCCGGGAGCTCAGTGTGCTTTAAATGATGTCACTGCGCGCCTCTGCGGGGGGGTCCCGGTTCAGTCCCGATGGCGGCAGGTTTTTAACGCTTTCAGCTGGCAAATTCAGTCGCGTCTGGAGGGAAAAATTTTAGCGGCCCGGGGTCTGACGGGGCCCTGTTTCTCCGATCAAACCGGCGAATGCCGGGGGGTACCCCCCAAAAGGCCCCGGACCGCGCGATCTTTCCTTCCTCTTCCTTGTCCTATCCTTATCGTTACAAACCCCTACCTAACATGCCGCTACCTTCCATACCGGGAGATCGGTGGGAGAACTTCCTGGTTTGCCCGCTGGTGGGAGATCCTGTTGGAACCCACTAGGGTGGCGCGCGGACTACGCATCCGCCGGGAAGAATCCTGTAAAAAAAGCATATACTTTTGGGAAAATAAAAGGTTGCGGCCCAAAAAATCAATAATAAAAAACCCTTGGGATGTTTATTGGATATTGAAATCGTTTTCAACAAATTCTTCAAATTAAAAGACAAAGTACAATCCTACATGTCCCCAACTTCCTCTTTTTAGAGATCTCTTTTTAAAGACGTTGCGTGAGAAAAACGCGTCTGTAAGAATTATGTAGAAAACGGCAGATTTTGGGCGCTTCACATCACGATGCGGCGTGTCGGCGTGTCGGCGCGCCAACAGTCAGGCAGTGCGCGGCGCAGCGGACGGCTACCGGCCTCGGGGCGGCAGGGCGGCGCGGTGGCGGCGGCCAGGCAGGTCGACGGGCAGGAGGGCGGTGGCAGGCGCCCGCGGGTGGGCGGCCGATTTGCCAAAAACGGTCGGCCAAACCCCCGTCACTCACCGCCCCCCGCCTGCTCCTGTTCCCCCGGGCCGTGGATCCGCCGACGTCGCTTGCACAGCAATGCACGGGCACCCGCGTGGGAGTCGGGGGAGACCCCTTTGGCGGGGGGGGGCCGTTCCCACACCCGATGATCGGGGCGGTTTTCCCTATTACTATTTTCCCAATGTACGGGAAACGAAAACAAATTACGAACCTCAGACTGTGAAGGGTTTTCTTTCCCAAAAAAAAATTAAAAAAATAAACAAAAAAAACAAAAACGTATAGAATTTCTAATCCCAAGAAACTGAAAAAATTTTAGATCCATGATGTGACGGTTAAGTAATCAGGGCTGGGGGAAAAGGGAAAAACATCTATATTTCATTGTCCGGAAAAAATAAAAACCTACCCAGACTCCCCATGAAAAAAGATGCCTAGGGTTTTCGGGGACAAGGAATTTTTCACCCCTTTCTCAATTTCTTTTTGTTAAAATCGAAAAAGTTATGTTTAAGCAAAATTTTTTGATATTTCAGGGCACACATTTTTTGGCCTGTGAAATATCTTCGTCTTTCATTACACCCAATTTTTCTAAGTCATAAAAATCCTTAAAACAAAAACAGAACTATTGAAACTTTTAACAATTTTGCCATCGATAATCTATTGCGGATTACTTATTGTCTCGTTGTATTTATAATTAACATGGCCCCAGTCTTATTTAATGTTGCGATAAATAAAACCCCCTTCAGTAATTCAAAATAAATTTATTAAAATTTTAAAAAGCTTCATGATTCATTCCAAGTGGCAAAGAGCCCAAGAATTAAATGTTGGGGTATTAAGATCATATTAACTTTTCTCGATATTTTTTTTTTTTTTTATCGGGGGCCCCAATTAAACCCTTCCTTTCCCCTGAACCCCTAAAAAATTTTTTCCTTTTCCCCAGGGAAACCAAACCTTTTTTTTCTTTTTTTTTCCCTAAAATTTTAAATTAAATAGTAATAATTTTTATCTTTAAAAAATATGTAAATTTAAAATTTTCTACAAAAAACTTTTTTTTTAAATTTTTGGATTTTTTAAAATTTAATAAAGCTAATAAAAGGACAGTGCCCCCAAAGGTTGTTGGTCTATAAGTAAAAAAACAAAACATTTGTAATAATTTTTGAATGGCAATGTATTTGGCCCGAAAAAATTTAAAAATTTTTGCAGGGGAAAATAAAAAAAGGGATCTTATTGATAAGTAGGACATTTTTTTTCTTAATAAATAATAATAATTAAAAATTTTTTAATTTTTTTTTTGTTTTTTTTTAATTTTCCTTTAAGACTAAAGATTTTTCAATCTTTTGCATATAAAACCCCAGGTTCGAGTTTCCCTAACGGGCAGATCTGGGCTCTCCTCTACAAAGTGTCCCCAAAATGTGGCACGTTGATTGGTTGTTAGTGTTTCCCCGGCGTCACTCAAGGTTTAATCCTGAAGTTAATGTGTTTCGCGGGGTGGGGTGATTTTCCCCCCACAGAATGGGAGACCCGGCGCCGCCCCCCCTTTGGGGGTTTTCCCAAACCGGTATCTCCACCAGGTCTCCCCCACCCGGAACAAGCTCTATTACCGGTCTCCGACATGGGGCAGTGTAGAGCGTTAAAGGGTAAAAGGGGAGGGATGGAGAAGGAAGAGGAAAAAGATCGCGCCCGGTCCGTCCCGTTTGTTGGGTACGTCCGGCATTCCCGGTGTTGTTTTTGGTTGCAGTCTTCAGTTTGTGCATAGGTTTGGGAAAATTTTTTAAAACAGGCTCAATGCAGAATCGTCCCCCAAATCTTTAAATTTTGAAGAATGGGCATAAATGGTGGTAATATTCATTTTCCCCCGTCTTTCGACAAAGTAAAAATGAAAGTAAAATAAAATCTTCTACTTCCCTTTTTATACAATTAGACATATACTGACCATCAAAAAAAATTTAAAATATTTGAACAATGTTTTTTACTGAAAGTTAAAATTTGTGCCTTAATTTTTAAAATGACTAAATATGTCTTTACGAATGATTAACGTCGGTCAATGCCCCCCATATTTTCAGATTTTCTCAGTTTCCAACCCATGAGAAAGGGCAAGATTTTTGGTTTGTTTTGGGCATAAACGTTGCTTCATTGCGCATATTTTGCTGAGCCCCCCGCCTCTAGTGGTTGGGAGAGCCAGAGATGGGTTGTTTTTGTCAGCTATACTAAAAAAACAAATCGTAGTGCGCCAATGAATAAATTTTTTTGAAACTCAAGAGCGAAAATGTTAGGTTTTCAAATGTTGCTAATCTCGATTTTTGATACGTTTATTCATTGCGGCGAGGAAAGTTCGAAAAAGCGTCCCAGGTTATACGCTATAAAGTCACTATTTAATTTAATCCGAGTCGCATTTTTTTTTGACGATACCAAATAAAAGTAAAAAAAAACTCGATGGGGTGAGATGGTTCGGGGCATCAGCTGATGTCATGCGTCTTTGTCGGGAGGTCCCAAGGTGCCAGTCCCGACGGTAGCAAGATTTCGCATCCAGATCGAATTCCGAATCGGAAAGGGGTTTGCCCGGCTCCCCTGATCGGAAGTTTTCCGGTTTCACATTCAATATCAAGCAATGCCCCAACAGTAACCTAACAAACGAGCCATGGACCCGCGCGTTATTTTCCTTCCTGTTCCGTCCTCCCTCACCTTCCTTCAACACGTGCAAAACGCACTTTTAAAAAAGACATACAAGCCACGACCAGTTTCGGCTGCCTCGGCTGGGAGGGGCCTCGCTGGTGGGGGGGAATGATGGGAAAAAGCCCGCAAGTCGACGTGTATGGCAATGGATCTAACCAAAAAAACACCACATCTCAAGATGTTGAAGCGGCGTTAACTCCAAAGGGCATTAGTCCCCTAAATGTGTATGTTTTTTTATCGGAGGGGGCGGTGATCTTTTCCCCCCTGGATTACGAGAACTGGCGCAGACCTCCGTCGTTGGGGGTTTTCCAACCGGGATCTCCCATAAAGGCACCTCCCAGCGGGGCAAATTTAATCCCCGACCGGTCTCCCGGGTGTGGTGTGTAGTAGCCCCGGGGTGTGTGTGTGGTGTAAATTTAGGACAGGACAATGACGATGAAGGGAAAAATGGCCTTCCCCGGCCCGTTTAAGTACTGCTCCCGGGACCCTGGGTTTGATGGAGAAACCACGGAAAAATACGATCAACGCCAATCGGGAAAATTTCCTCCGAAACAGACCAGACTGAACCCAGGGCCTCGGTCGGAATTGCGTGACATCGTTGATGACCCGCCCCGGGACCTCCTTTGTAAAAAAACTAATTCGGACTAACCACCAGACGGGAATGCCCAGGTTTTTAGGCACGATAAAAAAATTTAATGAATCAAAAAGCCAGTGCGCGGGCCCCGGGAAAAATGGGTTACCCCCCGCCGCCCCCGCCCCCCGCCCCCCGCCCGCCGCCCCGCCGCCCGCCGCCCGCCGCCCCCCGCCGCCCGCCCCCCGCCCCCCGCCCACCGCCCACCGCCCGCCGCCCGCCGCCCGCCGCCGCCGCCCGCCGCCCGCCGCCCCGCCCCCCGCCGCCGCCCCCCGCCGCCGCCGCCCCCGCGCCGGTTGCGTCGCGTTCTATAACAGTCCCATCAGCGCGCGCCCCAATTTAGGCGCGGGGCCCCGTCCGAGGGGTGGCCGGTTTTTTATCCGGGCGCGGCACCCCCCCCGTCCCCACCCGCGCCCTGACTTTTTGGGGATTTTGGCCTCGATACGCAGGCTCTCGAACATTTTCTGATGTAGGGGCCCCCCCTGCCCGCGCCCGGGGGGTCCGCGCCGCCCCGACGCCCCGTACCGCCCCCGCCCCCCTCGCCGCGGGATGAGCAATTTACCTAGAAATTTGAAGGACTGAAAGGGTGCGGAAAAAATTTCATTTTCCAAAGAAAATGCGTTTTGTGGAATTTCCTTCTAAGGGGCCGGTGGGAAATTAGGTTGGATTTTGTTCGTCACTTTGATGGGGGCTAGTTACCCCGCAGGTCAGGGTTTAGTCCGTGTGGGAAAATAATTTGGGGTCGACGCTCTATGGGAGTTTTCGTGTTTTCTCCCCTCAATATCAGATGAATGCTGGGAAATCCCTAACGAGGACAGCGCCAGATCTTTTTCCCTTTCCCCTTCCTTTTCCTATCCTCCCCCGTTACGAACACCCTAAATGCCTATCCCATCATACGTGCCGGGGGAAACCCGGGGGGGAACGAACTTGTCCGGGGGACGGTGCCTCGCTTTGGGGGTGTACCTGTTTGGGGGAAAATCCCTCAGCCGAGGAGGTCGGGTCTCACCATTGGGGGATCAGCGCTACCTCGCGGAAAAATTTGCACACACATGGGAATAAGCCTTAGAAATTGACGCACCAGCAATCACTAATCAATCAATTGATGCAACAATCAATCAATCAATCAATCAATTGATCAATGAATTGAAGGGGAATTTTGGGTTTGGGGGGTGGCTGATCAGTAAATCATTATCATGAAACTGGACGACCCTCCGTCTGCGGGGCCGTGAGCGACAGTATAAATCCCCCCAGTTTTAGTAACAAATTTCCTCCAGATCATCTGACGGCGGATTCTAGTGCACAAAAAAGTTCAATATCAAACTTTGGGCCCCTGAGCGGAATTTTTACCTAGCGGATTTTTTTGGGGGATCAGGAAATTTTTCTCCCTCAGCGGCAACCTTGACATCATTGCTCTGCTAGAATATGGGCGAACTGAACTTTAAATCCACTAATCAAAATGGGCCCGTCTGTGCTGGAGTACATTACCCGCCCCACAAGGTTCTAAAATCGATTTTACTCATCAATTTGACAGGCACATCTACCACTTATTTTTTTTTCCCCTTTTAACTGTTTGATTATTTTTGAATTAGGTGTATCAAATCGATCCTTAATAGGGCATTTCATTTTCCCTTCAATTTGTATAGGGAAAAACGGATTTTAATACAGAATATTTGTAAAACCCAAATAATCGGGACCAGACTTCAAAAATATACTGCTTTCAAATGACATTGTGTAACCCCTTAAATATCAATTTAAATACCCAAATTTTAAATGATATGATATTTGTATTAAAGGGGGATTATTTATATTTGGGGTATCTTTTAAAATAACAGCTGTGTATTACAATATATATATATATATATATATATATATATATATATATATATAATACTAACTTTACACATTACTAATGTTCGTGAGTTAAAACAATACTACGACGTTCTCTTTGGAGGCTTTTTTTGTCGCGTTCGTACATTTTTTCCATTCATAATCAAAACGCGTTGGTCAGTTCTTTCAAGAGAAGCGGTGCGGTTGATTTACACTGGCAGACATGCTATGCAAATTGATACTACGCAGCCTGTGTGTCAGACAAGCATGGCCATTTCGCCAACAATGATCAAATAGGCGGTACGTAAGCCAATGCGAAGTGTCGGTTCTAACCAGGAGACGAAGGGGGCGTTTTATTTCCGGATTGTATTCCATCTTGCATCGACACACGTGTTCGATCGATCGAACAATCGTTTAGGAGTGAGCATTGTGTCTTTGTTCAAGGACGGCGTTGAGTGTGGTGAATTAGACCAGATTCTCTTTCATATGAAATGGAGTGTGCTTGCATTGTGATACATTGAACCAAAAGAACCTGAGAAGAGATTTGTATCTGGTAAGTGGCTATACCACCAGTGTGTCAGGGTTCTTCAAGAAATAATTTTTTATTTACAGCTTGTAAAATAAAGACTTGACGAAGAATAGTCGGAATGTCATCTATGCATTTAAGTTGAATCAGTAAGTTCTTGAAAGGTCTGCTTTGAACAAAAATTAGTGTTGATAGGGAATCGGAAAAGAGGGAAATATCTGAGTTAGAGGGGTACTGGATACTTAAATCCAGGGATTTAAATATATTTCAGGCTTCTCAAAAGAAAATGGAAAAATAGTCTGGGAAACTGAAGTGACAATCAAAGGGAGAATTCAACGAAGTAACAGCGTATTCAGAGCAAGATCTTGAGTTTTGGTTTGATCCATCTGTGATCCATTTATATGTTTTTATGGTTCTGAGTTAGAGAGTTCAGAAATTAAAGTGGTAATTTTTATTCTGGAATCTCTATGTATGGCAATACCTTCAGAATTATCCAAAGCCTCTACGTGAAAGACTCACTAGTTACCAAAATGAAATCAACATCGATCTTCCATTTATTCTCCTTAGAGGTCTTAATTCTCTCCCTCCAGAGGAACCTTTTCCTCCATCTATGAACCTCAAGCAAAGCATTTAATTATATATCGGTTATCAGTTCTCAGTAAACCGACTCTTTTAACGCTTAGTTGACACGACAGAAAAATATTTGATTTGCTACATAGCATTTACCTAATAATTGCGAAATTTTATTTCAACAATAAGTGCATGACAGAAAATGGAGATACAATGTAGCGAAAGTGATAGTTTAATATTAGTTCGAGTGTTTTAATTATAATAATGAAATCTTGTAAAATCTTTGCCTTAACATTTCTTAAGAGATTTGAAAATTACAATTCTTCAACAAGCGTGTTCCCATAAATTATCTAAGGGCCCGGCGAATGTATTGGTAATTACCTGGAACCCGTACATTTCCTTCCCAAAACACATATTTTTCACGTACTAAACCAATAACGTTACCTGCTTACTAAAAAGCTTCCCAAATAACCCAGTGGCGATACTGCCGAAATTCATGAACACCAAGTAAAATTTTCACAGCCGAGTAATAATACTTCGCAATATGGTAATAAACCAGCATGCTTCGGCGTCACGAAGGCACGTTAATGAAATTTAATTACAAGCCTGTAGAGTTCTTTAGTATGCCCGCTTAAGCGTAAAGTCTTTGACAGGCTTTAGGAATTATGACTTTCACGTTCCTCCCGTCTCCTTCTCCTACCATCGCTGAGCCGCTTTGCGACACAATGGTCCGAAATGAATGAAAATACGCGCATTGATACAGAAACAGAATAATTGATAACCCTGTTTTTTAATTGTATGGAATTTTCATGAGTTTCTGTCAATAAAAACATCATTTAAATTGGCAACGTTTAGGCTTTTATTCGGCCTTCTTCAGGGCTATAGTAAAGGTTTTGTAAGATGTAGCTTTTTAAGTTATTGTGATCATGTATACGATATTTGGGGTCGATATCCTGTCAAGAAAAGTATCAGTCCATCGATATTATCGAACTTCAAGTGTACCTGCTGTCAGTATATATCCCCGTCGATTAAGGAAATGAAACATTAAAAAATGTACTATCGTTCAAAAGTTTTAAAATATTGTAAAAAAATCTATTAATTGTTTTTTGTATTACAATTAATATCATTACTATACCTTAGTCATTTTAATGACAGATTTTTCCTTTATACAAAAATATGATGAAATGACTAAGAGAGCTAATTTTAAGAATCAATTTATTATGATATACTTTGGTTTTCATAACGACTTTGCAGTTGTATTATTAATTTCACGATACTATCGATGTTTTAATATTATAACTAAACTACAAAATTGAAGACGAAAATATTTTAGATATTTTTGAGTTCAATCGCAGCCAATTTAATTTTAAAATACTCATATAGTGTTTTAATTTAATAAATAGATATTATTGTTTTAAAGATGAGATAAACTCTCTATTTCTTTTTCTATCAAACTATTTTTGCAGTTATTTTCAGCTCCAAAATATAAATATTGCGATATACTCAATGTTATACCACTTCCCTAAACCTTCATAATACATTTGCAGCACAAAATGGGTGAAATATATTATTCTGGACTTATACTTTGTAAAATTATTGAATAATCTTATTGATTGACAACTGACTGTTTCGAAAAATGGCAACTTCGGGGGTTGCGCCTTTATGAGTTTCCATACAGGAAATTATAAAGAAAAAAACCACACATGTAAATGAAAGAAATGAAGAAGAGAAATGAAGTATTAGAAATTCTTTAGTAACATGTAGAAAGGAAAGAAGCAATGTGGTTTTTCGAATTTGTTTCGTAATATGCCTAAAAGTCTTGTCCACAAATTTAGCAATAAAATGTTTATCAGTAAATATTTATAAATATCCTACCTTAAGTGTTGGATTACCGTGAAGGAATATATCCTTAAATTAAATTATTTTTCGATTGTAAATAGAATTAAAGTTGATGTTTGAGTCCGTACACCCATTGAACGTTGAACAAGTATTCGTACGTTATAAAGTACTGTAAGTAAATTTGCTATTTTTTTAGTAGTAAAGTAAAAAAAATCCATTTTAATAATCTCCAAACTATAAACATAATTGAGATGTGACTTCAACTTTCCCCACAGTTATATCTTTAAGAAAAGACCCACCCAAAACAACACA
>CAXIVR010000005.1:73431239-73468878 GCA_964035755.1 Teleogryllus oceanicus | reverse complement strand
AATTTTTACTATTATTTTATTATTATTTTTATTATTATTTTTTATTATTATTATTAAGATAATATACTTGGATATTACCACTTCGGGGGTTGCCATTGGCAGCGTTTCAACCATTTGATTTGTCACTACACCACTGGAAAATTTTAAAAATAATATAAACATTTGTATCACTCGGCTGGCTGTCGGTTCGTCTCTTAATTAAACTTCCGGTCTTGTCCTTAAAGTCTCATTTGGAGGACTCGATACATAAATACCGTTGCTCCAAAGCTAATACATGTTTTGAATATCTTTAGGTATAAGTAAGTATACCTTCCTGCTTTGATGGAGGTCCGTTTGCAATATGTTATATAAGTATCATTTACTTTGACTCCTTCAACTATTGTAACATTTATGTTATGTTACACTATTACTAGTGTAACAAAACTGTTTAACAACTATTGTAATACCTAGGTTCAGAAATTCATGGCATATTTCTGCTCTGGATTAGTCAACAAAGGGTAGAATTGCATATGAGTCAGTAAAAGCAAACAAACATCAACAATACCAAACCTTCCTAATATGTCAATAAACGCAACAATAAGTAAATTTTCTTTGTTTGGACGAGGTTTAATTCCATTCTGCTGACTTTTCTCTGTTAGCTTGATGCACTGCGCTGTCCTCATTTCAACTCCGAAGCGGGCATTCGCTATGGTGCGTCCGTGAACGGTAGACGTGTTTGTGGTGCACACTGCGAGGTTGTGAGAAATTGTTACACGAGTAAGTTCCTGTAATTCTAAGTGCTGTGTTCTCCCTACATTCAACAAGAAGAGTCAGCTTTTACTCAAAAGTCAGCTGCCCGGCGGCTGGCATCCTCCACGATGGAAACTTCCACACAGGCAACATAACCTCAGAACGACAGATAAACAATGAGCAAAACCTTTTCTCTTGCGTGCAATCGAAATTTACCTAACAAAAGTCAAGCGATTGTGATTGATGCCCAGAAGGTATTAGCATCAAGGATTATGTATCGAAAATAGCCTCGATCGTTAACCCTTCAGATATTCGTTTTGTTTCAAGAATTTCTAATAATAGAATCTGTTTCTTCCTCTCAACTCAAAAAGATTGCTGAACATATTGTGAATACACACAGATTTATCACTATTACAATCAAAAACTGAATATACGACCACTCATCAATAAGCAAGTACGGTTATTATTTCTAATGTGTGTCCTGTTATACCTCATGAGGTAATCCTGAACATTTTCGATAGAAACAACATCAAACCCTCCACTAAGATGTCATTTATCAGAGCTGGGATTTCGGAACCTGGATTCTCTCATATTATGAGCTTTAGAAGGCAGATTTATATAGATCCGGATGATATTAACAAGTTACCAGATTCTGCACTGGTATGCCATCAAGACACAACATACCGTATTTACTTTTCCACTGACAATGTGGTATGTTTTCTATGCAAACAGGAAGGCCACATTGCTAACCACTGTCCCTCTAACAAAATCAAACCAATAACAGTGATTTCTCTGCGTAGAAATCAATCTGCACCTACTAGTAATGCACAGAAGTCTTTAATCACTGGGCCTCAGTTAATGACAATGAGAATTTTCCTAACCTTCACCAAAAACCCTCCAAACTGATTCCCCTACAATTGAAAACCAATCTGGCCCACTATCAATCAACAGAAGTCTTCCCTCCTGTCCTCCCAAATAATGACATAACTACCCTAATCTCCATGAAGAAATCCCCAAACAAAATCACCTACAACTGATAATCAATCTGAACATTCCATTAATCAACAGGAATCTGATAATGACATAATTGTGCATATAAACTAAACAAAAAGGCCACAATCTGACTCCTCTCATGTTCCTGAATCCTCAAGTACCACCAGAAAAGCAAATACAGATGAAACCCTAGAAACAACCTAAAAGGAAAAGAAGAAAAAGAACAATTAAATGAATTAGGAAATCTGTAATTACTAAAAGTAGACCTGAAACTGAAAAGTAGAATTAACAAAAGTAGAACAAACAAATGAGCCAAAGAAATCTGAATTAACTAAAGTAGAACTCTAGAGGAACAAATATGTCCTCTAAAATCAATTATTGAAGACAATGAAGGCAAATATCCTCTTACCTACCATCAATTTAAATCCTTTCTGGAAAATTCTTTTAATGCTGTTGACCCCATCCTCATTGCAAGATTACTCACCTGATATATCAGCTCTCCTTGAAATGATGTCTAATCTGTACCAACATCTTCCAAATGCAACAATAAAGAAGATTTACAGACTTTGTAAAAAAATGAAGTCTGTTCTACCACCCTCTGAAAATCATGTACTGAATCAGACTCCAGTGCAGATATCAGCTCAACTAATGAATATTCTCCAATGGAATGTCAACAGTTTCTATCCTAGACTTGAAAGTTTACAGCATTTAGTGACGCTACCCAGCCAGATGTTATCTGCATTCAAGAAACTAATTTTAAAGATTCTCATCATGGCCATATCAAAGGTTATAAATGCTTTTCAGAAACAGAACTACTACTAACCATGCCAGTGGTGGAGTTGCAATATATATTAAGACCACATCCCATATGAAGAACTGAACTTGCCATCTAATATTGAAACAAATGCCATCAAGATACTCTCACCAACTTCAATTATTATATGTAATTTATACTTACCAAACAGCTACAATTTTGACGCACAAGAATTAATCGACATAATTAATAAACTGGAAAAACCTTTCCTCATTTAGGGATTTCAACCGTCATAACACTGTATGGGGGTCTCATAAAACAGATAACAGAGGTCTTGTACTTGAAGACATCTTGGAATACCACGATTGCATTGTATTAAACACTGGAGAATCTACACATGTCAACATCAACAACAATAATTTTAGCGCCATAGATTTATCTATATCATCAGCATCCCTCCACTAAATGCTCTGGAACGTTTCAGACTACCCATATGATAGCGATCATTTCCCCATTTTTATTGGTATTAACAACATAAATATTACACCTGCTCCTTCAGTTCAAGTAAACAGATGGAACTTCAATAAAGCCAATTGGGAAGAATATCAGAACTTCATTTCTGCATCCCCAATAGGCGATAATATACCCTTTAAATTTAACAACATTGATGCTACCATCTTCTGTAATTTGATTATTACTGCAGCAAACTTGGCTATTCCTAAGTTATTTTTCAAAATTAAAAGAGCAAACACACCATGGTGGAATAGCGACTGTAAAGAAGCAATAAGAATTCAAAACATGCATTTAACCGTTATAAGAAACATAAATCAACTGAGAACAGACTTAGATACAAAAGGACCAGAGCTATCACCAGAAGAGTCATCAAAGAAAGCAAAACCAATTCTTGGTCTAAATACTTATCATCATTAAACGGTAACTGTAACATCAATGATACATGGAGAACAATCAAAGCTATTCAGGAAATAAAAATCAACTGTATCACTTTATTAAAAGCAACGATAAAATACTTACTGCCCATCTGATATTGCTAACCAATTTGCAAGACATTCTCCAATAACTCGAGTTCAACAACTACATGCAAATTTCTTTCAATAAAATGACAAGAAACCAAACTAATTTCTAAAGGAATGAAATTTTAGCAAATAAATTCCAACTTAACGTGGATATCTCACCACATGAACTTGATGAAGTTATTGAAGCGTCAACAATTCTTCTCCTGGCCCCGACAATATTCCAAATATTCTCCTTAAAAGCTCCCCTAAAGGAAAATCTATTCTATTACGCATCTACAATTCTATATGGAGAAAAGACCTTCCCAAGCACCTGGAGACTGGCCACTGTTATTCCTGTCCCTAAGCCCGGTAAAGACCCGGCTATAACTGATAACTACCGTCAATATCTCTAACATCTAATATGTGCAAAATTCTTGAGCGGATCATCAACAATAGACTACGTTGGTTTCTGATTCCCAACAAATTTTGACTAACAACCAGTTTGTTTCCGTCAGGACATTCCACACAATCTCACCTACTGAATACTGCCACATTCATCCAGAAGCATTCATCAATCAACAACACGTACTTGCAGTCAACTTAGACATAGAAAAGGCTTATGATATGGTCTGGACCTACCAGAGTACTTAATTCTTCACAACATCGGTGTTCATGGAAATATGTTCGAGTTCATCCGCAATTTTACACTAAATAGACAGCTTCAAGTCAGAATATAACCAAATATCTCAACCTAGGATGCTTGAAAATGGTCTTCACAAGGGTCAGTTTTGAGTGAACACTTTTCCTTATCGCAATCAACGACGTGGACAAGGATATTGCCTTACCTGTTACAATAAGGAAATACGCGGATGACATCATTGTTCTATGTAAAGGCAATAATCTGCTGAACACTCAAAAGTACATGCAGAAGCTTCTGACAAACTCTCGAATTTTCCTGAAGTCAGGATTTAAATTCTCCACTAAAAATCTGAATATCCTGTTTTCAGGAATAGGCACCATACTTTGCGCATCTCTTACTGGTGTCAATGTCCTCCTGCAGTCCCTGTACTAAAATCCTAGGCCTATACTTTGATAACAAATTGAGCTGGAAACAACATATTCAGAAGCTGATCGACAACTGTAAAAACGGCTTAATATTCTCAAATATCTTAACCACAACAACTGAGGAGCGAATATAGACATCTTGCTTCTTACTTATAAAACAATTATCAAGTAAGATTGACTATGGATCTATCATTTACAACTCCGCTAGCCTAAGTGTTCTTAGCAAGCTAGACACTCTACACAATCAAGCCCTCCGCTTATGTACAGGATGCCTCGCACCACGCCTATTGGTAGCCTACTTACTGAAGCCAAGGGCCATCTCTACACTTCCGACGTCAATTGCTCGGCATAGTATGCAATTAAAGCTGGCTCGTCTATCAATCCAATTATAACCAACAATGTTTCACCATACCTTCGGATCTCTTCAAGAAACATAAATCAATCATTCCCTTTATCTAAAATCAAGGAACCTCTTGAAATACTTAATATTCAACTCTTCAGATTGAAAAACACCGCCATGACAAATTCAACCTTGGCTGTTACAAGAATTCAAAATTGACCTGTCTTTACTGAAACTTGAGAAAAGTTCATCCTCAGAAGAATACGAAATCTGTTCTCAATGATTTTGCTGAAAATACAAGTCACACACTATTATCGGTATCAAGCCCATTCTCAAGACAGATGGTCGAAGTCAATGTATACCCTGACCGCAGCCATTGTATACATTCAAACCCACGTAAAGCCTAACAACTACGGGTTTATATGGAATCATGCAGGCTTTAAAACTGGTCAAAGACCTCACGCACCTCTTTCTCAATTGTAACTAACTCATCAAGCACTCTACTCAGTTAAATCATAGTAAGCCAAATGGGAAATCTTACAAACAATTACGAACTCTACTATCAGATATCATTAACGGAAAGAGTATCTCATTTGCCTGGATCCCCATCCTTGGAAAACAACGTTACTCAAGAGTTTAGCACTGCGCTTCTTTCTTGTAAACCTGAAGAAGACAATACAGTTCACAACCTAGTTAACACCACAACGGACATCCTTAAATTTATGAACAAAAGAATGTTGACTAACTGGAATCAGAATGGACCAAATACAAAGCCAGCCACCTCCATAAAACCAATCAGATTTCTTCTCAGTGTATATAAATAAACAGATGACTAGGCGAGAACAAGTAGTGCTATCAGACTTCGCTCCGACATACTAATTTAACACACGCACACCTGTTTCACAAACCACCTCGCCCTCTGTGACTCTTGTAAAGTTGAACTAACGGTATCTCATATTTTGAACGTTTGCCTAAGTTCCAGGAAGAACGAGATGGCCTATCACCGAGCAACAATTAGAAGCAGTTATATATTCTAAGTCATATCAACAGGAAATAATAAGATTCTGCCAGAAGATTAATATATTCAATAAAATATAAGTGCTAATGTATTTAAGCAATGTAATGTAATGAAATGTAACGAAATATAATGTAATGTAAGTCAATATGTAAATACTGAAAAGTCGCTAGAACCTTTGGTTGATGCGACTATAATAAAAAAAAAAAAAAAAAAAAAAACTCCGAAGCAAGCCACCACTCCTATCAACATCATGTAGCGGCTGCTTGTGATAAGGTTGTATCGTTCCGATAATGTTCTTCCGCCTAAGTTGAAATTGCTGTACACAAAATACCGCTAATTAAATCACAATGCAATGTATAAAAGTTTCTTTTATAGAAAACGAGCAATTGTTCGCTTTGTGATGTCATTGTCTATTCTATATTCACGGATTTCCATTGTCTCTGGCTATTCTTTTCTAGCTCTGGACATGTTTGCTTTCTGTTCTGGTGAATTCAATTTTCCAATTTATTGTCCATCTACTTCTTAATTCTTTCATTTTCGATTCTATTGTCTGGCCATTTCAATTCCCCAAGAAAATTAGAAACAAAAATATATGATTGTCGAAGTTAATTAGAATAATATTGTTCTATTAATTTAGGGTGACAGAAAGTCAGATTAAGGGTTAGATCAGTAAACTATCATCTCAACACGAGGAATATTCCCTAACAATAGGCAGTTCACTAATACATTAACAAGTGCCAATTGTCACTAACTCGAAATGATGCTCTTGGAATGTTGCCGTTCAAGGAACTTTCTACTTTCACATGGCAACAGTACTGGACGCCATCAAGTTCTCGGTAATGAGTATGCAAGTAGCAATAGTTGGTATGCAAGTAGAAAAGAGTTTGAAATGTGAAAGAGACGTGAATAAGATGAAAAGATCCGACCTTTGGCAGATTGAAAAAATGATACCAAATTACTGGAATGAATCCAAAACAATGGCATTCAAAAGTAGAGAACTACAAAACAACCTAGATAACAGCTTTTTGTTTGGTAAGCATCTATTACATTTTACTTACTATTAATATTATATTAGATTGCATAGAGGTAATTGGTTTGCAGATAGGGAATGCTGAAAGTAAAGAAGGTAATAAAGAGCCAAGATACGAGGGGATATTCGAGAAGGAGGAGTTAGTGTGTTGGAGGAAATGAAAAGGAAAAGATCAGGGTTGGGAGGAGGTTATTTTGGGTTAAGTTCGAGTAAGTTTTTAAAATAATTTACAATAAATAATTGAGGATGCTGTAGCAAGAACATATATGCAGGATTTGGTTTCTGGCAGGAACGCACGGAACAGCCTTCCGGTATCTCATGAATAATTGAATCGCTAACTACAGAAAGGCAACCAGTCCACATTTCACAATTTTACAGGAGACACAAAAACATCATAAAGCCAGTTTTATGCAATTTTTCTTATTAAATTTTTTTTATTTAATTATAAATGAACCTTTTTAAATTTAAAAAAATTTTTTATGCCCGAAGGTTAAGGGGGGGTTTTTTTTAATTGACTTTTTCCCTTTTCTATGAAAAGAGTTTTAAAAAAATTTTTAATTTAAAATTACCAAAAAAAAATTTATGAAACTTTTTTATTTAAAAAAATACTTTTTTAAATTTTAGAAAAATAATTTGGATTGTCAAATTAAAATTTTTATTTTAAATAAATTTTTAGGCCCAAAATGTGACTAATCCAACACATCTGCCCTCAGGGATGAATAAATTTTCTTGATGTCACCCCTTTCTTGTTTCAGAAAACATTTATGGGTTTTCTTTGAATGATCAAAGGTTTTTAAGAATTTTCTTAAAAAGGTCGTCAAACCACATTATTTGCTGAACATGCGGTGAATAAAACATTTTTTTGGGAATCAGTAAATATTTTAGGTGAAAACTTTCCCTGAAATCATTAACGGTTTCAGACTACAATGAACTGTTTTTAAAATTTCTTTCATCTGAACAAGGGAAAAAGGGGGAATGCAAGGGTTGGGAAAATCCCGAAAATCATGGGAAAAACTAGACGCAGCATATTTTTGAATTTAAATCGATGTCGCTTTCGTTTTCGATTTTAAAACGCTTTGGGACTCCTTTAAATAAATTACGCAGATGCCTTTTTTAAAAAAATTTTTCAAAAATTTTAAAACCCTTTTTCATAGTTCAAAAAAATTAAAAAAATGGGGCTTATAGGGATGGCGTGTTTCGAACCCAACCCCAATCAATCATGCAAATGGATGAAAGGGCGTAAAAGTAAAAGGAAAAATTCTATTCCTCCCCCCCCCTTCCGGCACCCGACCCGGGCCCCTCATCCCGGGAACCCCCCTGAAGGGGGCCAATTTTGGGCCGGGGCGGGGCCCCGGGCCAAAATTTCCCCGTGCAAAGGTCCTTTTCGTTCCTATCCTTGTAATAATCGTAAAACAAACTTTTCCATATTTCCGTCCCCCTTCAATACCATAAAACAATTTTTGAGGCGGTACTAAAATATCATTCCCGATTTGGAAACTGATTTCAAAAAAATTAATAATTGTGAATTTTTCCCAATACCACAAGCCCCAAAAATTTTTCTAAGATCTTCCGTTTTTCCCACCCCCAAAAATGAAATCGCGATTTTTTTCCCTGCGACCGTTTTGATCTCAAAACGGCGTTAGCCCCTTTGATGATTTCCCCTATGAATCTTTTTCCAAAATAAATTTTAAAAATTTGTTTTTTCGGAAAAATAAGAGTGAAAAAATAGGGCGGGAGATGACCTAACCAACACTGAAAAAACATTAAATATAAAAAAACAATGCCCAGCTTACTTAGTAAGAATTTTATTAAAATTTGTTATTTTTTAAATAAATTAATTGAATAAAAACCCCAAAGGTCTTTTTATAAAAACAGTAAATGAAATTAAAGGAGGGGGAATTTTTTGTCATTTTTGTGACACACACCCCTCCCACCCCACCCCACACCACCCACACCACCCCACCCCACCACACCACACACCCCACCCCCCCCAACACCCCCACACCACACACCCCACCCCCCAAAAAAAAAAATATATATATATATATATATATATATTGTGTGTGTGTATTTAATCATTAAATTGCGAAAAAAATTTTAACCCCTTTAGACGGGAACACCAAAAAGGGGAATATCCTCTGGGGGATAAATTATGTTTTTTTTAAATTATTAATTTGTCTTTTTTTTTCACTTTTAAGATTTTTCAAAACTACAACAGTAACTTTTAAATCTTTTTGCAATTCTTTATAGATTTATATATACTAGAAAAAGTGATCCAGCCCTTTGTCTCATTTGGGGAATCAGAATCAACGTATGAAATCGGATCTATGGGGTGTCGAGAATGGGATCCTTGATGTTGATTTTTTCAAAACATTGATTTTGTATAGACAAAACATTTTCAAAAAATGACTTTTAAAATGTTTATTATCGTGTGCGGGGTTTTTGTGAAAAAAACATAACCAATTTTTAAAAAAATTAAAATATGAAATAATTTGATTTTTCCCACTTAAATTGTGTTCAATAAGCAAGTGTTTTCCCCATCAGTAGACTATCTTGCCAAAAATGCCTTTTTCGCATTTTTACTTTTTACCGGAAGGAGGGGGAAACAAGCACCTGGTGAAAGGGTCTCTCCCCCCCTTTCCCTGTCCCTTTTGGGGGATTTTGGGACTTCATGACCCTCAGATGTTTTCAGGTTTAGTTTCTGTTTTTTTTATTTTCTTTCCCTTTTGTCTAAATCTTTATATTAACAATCCCCCTGTAAAAAACAAAATCTTCCCGAAGTCGGTGGTTTCAAACCGGGTTTTTTGAAAATTTTTTAAATTTTTGAACATTGATATTGTTTCTTTTTAGGGGAAACTTTCCCTTCCCTTTTTTTGCTTTAAAACTGGGGGGGACGCCCCGAAAACAGAGTTTTCCCAATTGGAGAATTTTGCATAAAAAGACTGAGGTATCAAACACACTGTTCAGTGCTATGTTTCTGTTTTGGGGCTCCAGTCCCGTCCCACCCTGGGCATCCCCTTTTTTACCCGGGTCCCAATTTTGGGGCCAAACCCCAGAGAAATAGATGAACATGACCCGACCACCCCTGGGGTTATCGGGAAAACTCAAAAAAGGATGCAAACAATTTCTTCTTCTCACTGGACTCAAACCCTTTTTCCTTTGTTTGTATTTTTGTATTAGTCTACAATTTCCATTAACCTTTTTTCCTTTTTTCTATCTTTCAAGCATAATATCCTTTGGGGATTTTTTTCTCACAGTAGCCCAAAAATTTTTTTTCCATTTTTTTTTATTTTAGAAAAGTTCTTTTTTTCAAAATTTGATTTATTTTTTGCCCCCCCATTGTACGTTTTTTTCCCATGTCCAACCCCAAAGCATCTTCCTTTTTTGGGCCCATCTCTTTAGCTTTTTCACCCACAACAGGATTGAAAAACCATTTTCTGATTATTTGGGTTTTGGTTTGCAGGGCTTGTTTTTACGAACGGGGTTTCGATCTCTGATTCATTCTCCTAACATTTTTTATAAAATATAATTTTTCTCAAATTAAATCATTTTAGGGGTTGACCCAAAAATTTTTAAAAACAATCCTTGATACCTCATATTTTTTGAATTTTTTATTTTTTCTGCTTTTCTAAAAATTCCCCCTTTAGTTTTTTTAAAAATCCCGAATTTTTGGAATTCATATATTTTCTTCCCCATGTATATCCCTTTTTTGATGTTTGTTTTTTTACCATTGAAAAAAGGTTTTTTTAAAAAGTTTTAGAATATTTAAATTTTTTAATAAATAATAAAATATATTTATATCTTTTAAAAATTCTTAAATTTTCAAAAAACCTATAATTTTTTGACATAAAATTTTGGGTTTTTTCGAAAAAATAAGTGAATGTCTTTTTAATGTTTCCTTTATTTCGGCCCTTTGTTCCAAAACCCCGGGCCGGGACCTCTCAAATCCCCTTTTGAGCTGGGCGGGGGCATCTGGCACTGCTTTTTATAGCGTGACTTTTTTGGCCTCTGCAGAATCTGCCCGGTTCTTATTTTGTTAACTGGGGAACGTTGCCCCCGTGGAAGAATGGAGTTTTGTGGGGAGAACATTTTTTACAAATGGAATTTTCCTATAAAAATTAAGGGGAAACATTCGTTTCAATTTTGGAGAGTGTGTGTGTGTGTGTGTCTATATAAAAAATTATAAATTAAACAATTAAACAATTAAGTATTTTTATTAATACAAATTTGGGAGATAGTATTAACTAAAGTAATTTTTTGTAAGATGTAGTGGAAACATTTTTTTCATTGAAAAAACCGGGATAACGTTTTTGACTCCATCCAAAAAACTCAATAAATTACTAGTATATAAAAAAAGGGGTTTGAGAAAATTTGGAAAAAAACCTTTTTTTTAAATTTTTTGTTGCTTTCTCAGAATCAAAAAATAAAATATCCCTTTTTCTTTCCCATTTTTATTTTCAGATTTTAATATTTCTTTTTAAAAAAATCTATTTATGTTTTAAATATATCTTTAAAAAAATTCAAAAAAAAAAATAGAGTTTAAAAACAAAATATATTTAAAAACAAGTATTTAAAATTCTCAACCCCCCTATAAATAGTAAACGTAAAGTGTATAATTCATTCCCAGATTTTAATACATACATTGAAAATTTTAGAAGAAAATTAAAAATTGGGTATAAATATAAGGAAAACTAAAAAACAATATAAAATGATTTTCCTAATATTAACATCAAATTTATTTAAAATAATTTAATTTCAATTTCCTGTGTGTTCCAAATCAATTTTAAAAAAAGAAGGAAATCACACACTTTTTGGATTTTTCATTTTTTAAAAATTTAGAAGTTTAAGAAAATTAATTTTTAAATCCTTCATCCCTGGAAAAAAATTTTGTATTTTGAATTTTTAAAATAACTAATTTTAAAAAATTCTTTAAAAATAAAGGTTTCAATAAAATTTTTCCCCCTTTTAATTTGAAAATAAGGGAAAAGAAATCATATTTTTAAAATTTAAAAAAAAAAATTAGCTCTTTTGAAAAAATACAATTTTTTAATTGCCTTCCCCCCAAATTGAAAACCTCAAATGTTTTAAAAATTTAAAACCCGATTTATTTTCAGACTGTCGGAAAGATTTGAAGGAAAAAAATATATCTCAAAATAGTTGGGGGAAAACGCCCCAAATTTCATTAATTTTTAAAATTTGGTGTCAACAAACACCCAAAAAACATTTTTCTTGCGTTCTTCAAACGGGGAAAATTTAAATCAAAAATTTTGGTTTGGGAAATTTCAAAAAGATTTTGAGGCAAGAAAAAACCATCAAAAAACAAAAATCCCTTTGAAACCCGGATCGAGTTTTTTAGGATTGGGAAGATCAATTTGGGAAAATTGGGGGCGTTTTTGGGGGTTAGGAATAAACGGGGAAAAGTTTTGTCAATGATTTTTGGGATCAAAGGACATTTTTGTATTTTTTGTGCCACTAGTTAAAAAATAATGTAATTTTGCAAAAGGGTTTTTCCCCTTTTTTTCCCCAGGCCCGAAATAAAATTTTCGGGCCGATTACATTTTTGTAAAAGAAAATTAAACAAAAAACTTTTAAAATTTGTTTTGATTTTTTGGGAAAACAGATTTATTGAAATATATAGATAACCCGTTTGAAAAAATCGTCATGGATAAAACCCTGCGTAATTTTTCATTTTTTTTGGAGGAAGAAACAAGATCTTAAGTAAAATATTAAATAAGATGTTAGGGTTGAATTTGGTGATATCTACACAAATTCAATTTTTTTTTGAAATCAGTTTCCCAAAACGGGAATATATTTGAGTACCGCCTCAAATTGTTTGATGGTTTGAAGGAAAAGGGAAATTTGGGAAAAGATATTTTTTATCGAAATTTTGATGATAGAGACCTTTTGGTGTTACATCCGTTGAACGTGAAAAAAAAATTGGAAATGAAAGGGACTGCTGCCCAGCTTTTTCTGAAAGTTCGCCTCCCGTCCGGCGGTTTTACTTCAGGGGGTCGATGGAGGCCCCCGGCGGTCGGTGACGAGTGAAGGGGGGGGGGAAACAGTGTTTTGAAATTTTTACCCCCCCTTTTTCCGATTTAGATTGGGCCCCTTGATTCAGGGCATCGCCATCCCTTAAACCCCATTTTTTAATTTCTTCCAAAAGGAAAACGTTTAAAATTTTTTTTTTTTTTAAAAAAAGGGATCCCAGCGTAATTTTTAAAGGAGTCAATTGTTTAAGATCGAAAATCGGACAATTTGTTTGGACTTATGTCAAAAAAATTTCTTATTTTGTGCCCTGGTGGCGACAAATGGAACTAGTGTCGGTACATTTAGCCTAACATCTTCATTCACTACATAATATTTTTCCTTTCTCAGCTTCCTCCAAATTTATCCGAAATCCCTATCATTAGCAAGAACGAGGCCCTCTAACTGCAAAATGAACAATAATACTTAATATTACAGCACAAACGGACTTGTCACGGACCAGTTCTCTGCAGTAAAAGGGAGGATTGAAGGCATTGCGAAGCATGTGAATGATGGGCCCAAAATTTTCCCTTTGGCATTAAATGAAACGTGACTCGTCACAACCTCCCCCACAAAAAAGAACTCTGTTGGTCTAGTTGTCTTTCTGCATTTGCGGTTCAATTATTAAAATATCTTATAAAATATAACTGTTTCTATTAAATTAATAATATTGGGCGCGTTCGGGATTAAAATTTTAAAAATAAAGCACATTAATTGTACATACCAATGTGAGACATTGTATTGCGACATTTATTGTAAACGGGGTGAATGTAAGGATAGACATTTGTAAATGCGGCGGTACAACAGGAGAGTTGTCGTAAGGTCAACAAACTTCATTGTTTTGAACCACGGGTGTGGTATTGATAAAGTAAACTGTTTGGGGATTGACGAGAAAGAAAATGAAGTTTGGGCGCGGCTATTGAATTTGGGCAATTTAGACTGGCAAGGCATGAAATGACAATGTATTTCGACGAATTTCGAATTTTTTCTGAAAAGAAACAGTAAAAATAGTGGACCGAGTTTTGAAGGGCTAAAAGAGGGAATATGGATGCACTGACTTATGCCGTGTCCCGTGCGGATCGTGAGGAAATTTGATGTTGGATTTTGGGGAATTGTGATCGTCTACTACGAGCGTATGGTTGTCGGACTTTGAATATTGATGTAATTTTGAAATTGGAATTTGGAAATTTTGAGTGCAACAGCCAGAATTTAAACTGTGAACTAGGTGAATTTCTGCAACAGAACTGGGAGTATTTGAAGAGATAAAGTTTACTGAACTTCAATATTTTAAGCATACGTAGAAAGAACTGGGAACTTTTTAAAAAGGGAAATTAATGAAGACATCAACTATGAGGAGGTGAGGGTCAGTGAATGAGTACACTTGTGCCAGAACGAAAAAAAAGAAGATGATATTTGGACCTGGAGCCATCGACACCGGGAAAAATGAAAATGGTTCTACGCGGCGACATCGGCCAAGAGCGCGGATGACGAGTACTGCAGTGTAAGGTTTGAAATTGGTCAGACCGAAGGTACGTTTCGTATTGTTACCAGTTAAAATTTCATGGACATTGAATAAACTTACAAATTTCTGTGAATAGAAAAGATGATTTTCACTTGGCCAATTTAGCTCAGTGCATCAACTGGTGTCACTGCAACGCCTCTGACCGGGAGATCCTAGGTTCGAGTCCTGATGGCAGGATTTTCGACATTAGCTTTTCAGCTAGGTCGAATTCAGTCGCTGTCTGGAAGAGAATTCAGCGGCCGGCTGCTCTGATCGGTAGTTTTCGTGGTTCTTCGATAAACATCAGGCAAATCCCGGGAGCAGTACCACCCAACGGACCACGGACCTGTCTTTCCTCTTGTCTTATCCTCTCCTCACACTTACACCAACAAGCACTACACTACCACATAGACGGAGACCGGCGGAAGCTTAGAGCTTGTCCCTGGCTGGGCGGTGCCCACTGGTGGAAGAGTCCTGGTTGGGGAAACTCCACCAGCCGACGGCAGGTCGGCGCCGATCTCGTCATCCAGCGGGGAAGATCACCGCCATCTCCTGAGAAAAGAACATGCACTCACACTAACTGACTAATGACCAAAGCAGTTGACGCGCCAGAAACACGAAAAAGCAATCAATCAATCAATCAATCAATCAATCTTTAGCCAATTCCAGCAAATGAGTACTAGAAATGTATATTTGCTTTTCAGATTCTTCGACCACTGTACAGATGGCAGATCGAATAATCGGCTATTAGTGCAACAGCGATTATTTTATAAGACCCATCGACCCAGTTAGCCGGATATTAATTTATAGAAAAGCAGTTGAAGATTAATTTTAATAATAGAATTAAGTAATCTTTTCCTTGCGCCTCATATTCTATATAAATTTAACGGGTTACATTGAATTAATATTTAATAATATTAGAAGGGCAGAGAAGATATTAAATTTAAAAATTAAATTAGACAGTTTGTTTCAATATATATATATATATATATATATATATATATATATATATATATAATGCAGTATTAAATACATAATAAACATATCACAAGGTCAATAGAAATCTGACTGAAATTGACATAAGAAACCGAAGGCATAATTAACATCAAAGCATTATGTTAAATGTCGAAACGATACTTCCGGAGTCTCCGCAATCCACTGCTGGTAGCCATTGACGATGCAAGAACGCACCATTTGCATGAAGGAAGGAAATGGTGTTGACCAAGAAGAAAATAAGATATTAACATTTTCCCAAACTCAATAAAATGTTTTTTTCCACCACTTGTGACTTTTAAATTTATTTATTTATGAAATAACAGAAAAAGTGTTCAAGAAACGAGAGAGAGAGAGGAGAGAGAGAGAGAGAGAGAGAGAGAGAGAGAGAAAGAGAGAGAGAAGAGAGAAAAAAGAGAGAGAGAGAGAGAGAGAGAGAGAGAGAGAGAGAGAGAGAGAGAGAGAGAGAGAGAGAGAATGAGGATATGCTGCAAGCATGGTAGGAGTATTGGGGGCACGGTTGGGATGAGCTGTAAAGAATTCACGAAGAGAAGAGATAGATACAAAAGCAAGAAGTATAGGAATAGTACTTCATAATGAAGATATTAGGACTAAAGGAGACCAAGATTCTAAAAAAAAGACGAAAAGTAAGCAGAAAATTAGGATGATGAGATTTATGATGGGGAATGCAATTAGAAGCACGTGAAAGTACAGAAGGGAAATGAGAACATTCAGTAGACATGACAGTTCAGAGCTATGTGGTAAAAGAGATGCTACAAAAAAATAGAGGTAGGAGAGGTGGCTTAAGGAAATGTAGATGAGAAATAATGAGAGAGAATAGACTGGGAAAGAAAGAATATAGCAGAAAGATAACAGAACAAAAGAATGAAATCCTAATTACATTAGATTTGGATAGTTTAGAACCTAATAATTGGCCCAAACGATTGAAGATTTTATAGCAAGAACATGATAACTAAGAAAGTTTCAAAATTGAGCACAGCAACTTTCAGTGCTAAGTCTGTTAACTAAAAGAGGTAAGATATTCTATTTTGCAAGAACTGGCCCTGACGTATGTTCAAAGATTGTTATCACCTTTAGCTTCCAGCGGTAACACAATTTATAGCTATTTTTCTAAAAACTAACAAAGTATGATTTAAATACATTTGCCATGACCTCAAATGTTTGATATTTCCCCTCTACTTCATTGACAAACTAACATCAGATCACCAAAAAAGAGTTTCGAGCATCTTGCTGTAGATCTAAATTCTGTCCTGACGATCGCGGTTTGCTTGTGCTGCAGTCCCCACGTAATCGAGCTGTGATGACAAGGCGTGCCATATGACAAAAAAACCTTCAAAGAGGAAGACAACCTTCAACAAATTATGCGGAGCCTATTTCTAGTACTACTTGCCCAGTATATTGATTTTCCAAGATAGTTTCGAACGAGACGAACTTTTTTGTAGATGTTATGTTGGAGATACGAGTCTTTTTTGAAGTGTTTCCAAATGGGAAAAACTGGGAAGGGACAGGTTGTCTATGCATTTCTAAGGCTTAACTAAACATGGATTATCTCTATTTTGAATTTTTAGGTCTATTATAGAGAAACAATGGCTCTGTTACTACTGAGTATCATAAATTTGGGTTTTCGTGATTTTGAATCACTCTAGAAGCTAATTCAGTGTTATCAGGATAGATTGAAGAAAAGCTCTTCTCGTTGTATGTACTTATTTATGGGTTGGCTGCTGTAAGTGAATATTTGAACTGAAAGTGAATACTGATCATGAACTGAAAGTGAAAACTAACGAGCCGGTTGCTGCAACAGGTCGCCCAATGACACGGGGCGCTACTTCTTCGCTTTAAAGTAGCATGGCCATGCATCCCTTCACGTTATTTCTGCAGACGTTCGTGCGCCATGCCACCGCCCTCTCCTCATCAACACCACTCCACCTCCGCCCAGCCACCGCTATCACTTCCTTTAGCTCCGCCCCCGCGCTTACGTGACTTACTATAGCACCTCCCACAGCGGCATGGCGTCAGGGCAGAGCAAGGCGCGCCACTCGCACTCGGCTATTATCCCGGAAAATAACTCAAATTAGAGGCCATCGAGGCCGTCTTCCGATCTCCCCCGCCGAGGGCCCTTTTTCCTCCCCGCCCCCTCCTCCCCCCGTTGCCCTCCTCCCCCGCCCTCGTGGACGTTCCACTTGCGCGTCTCTATGACGGGCATCTCGCAATGTTTTCTTGTTTTCACCTCATCGCTCGAGCTCGGCGCGCCCCCTTCCCCCTACCCTCCCTCCCTGCCCTTCGTCGCTCGCGCTCCCGTCTCCGCCGCCTCGTTTTTTTCCCCTCTTTTCTCCTTTTTTCAATCTTTCGCCTTCTTGTTTTGTTCCTGCCGTTGCGGCTCGAAAAAATTTTGTGAGCGGGCCGCGAGCAGACCCGGCTACAAACTAATTCATCATGCTAAGGGATGGCTCGCTTTTAATTAAGCGTACCGCCGAAGAGAGAGGGGGGGGAGGCGGTGGCGAAGGCGGGGACTGCCGCGCCCCGCCCGCCAGAGGTCGGCGGCGAAGCTGTCACGTAGTTGGAGGCGGTCCACAGATGGTGGGGCAGCATTGGAGCTTGGTGTGGCAATTGTGGCCGCAGGAGGGCATGCGATGTACGGCAGGGGAATTCGGATGATTCCTGGGCGAGAAAAGTTTCATGGATTGAAATAGACACTGAAATTTCGAATATTTTTTCACAAGTATACTACTTGTGTTTATCGAGAATATATATATATATATATATATATATATATATATAACTGATTTTAAATATTGTCTGGGGTTCTTGTGCAAATAGCAATACCTTCAACATTTACTTGATGTTTTAATATATACTAATGAAATGGAATGCAATATTTTTGAAAATTGAAATACGTGTCCTTGATAAACAGCAATGTCGTACAAAAACGCTTAACTTTTTTGAGATTTTAGTCTATTTCCCATCAATAATATTAGTCAGCGAGCAATGCGACAAATTGTCGTCACAATTGAGGCAAAGGTCGTTTTAAAGGGTTTCTTGATGAAGGATGAAATTAATTGAATATCAAGTCACAGAATTAAAAACGGCGTGGTTATTATGCTAGAACGTCTGATCAAAACAGAGTAATATTTTGGTTTGAGAATTTATATCGTTGATGCGAAATATTAAAAATAAAAATAAAAAGCAGTCACAAATTCAGTGTTGATCGATATATTGCAACATTTCCTCAAAATTCCAAATCATTGTAATTAAGAGCAGAACCACTTTACTTTCTTCACTAAAGAAGATTGATAACTCTTTCGGGCATCTAGAAACATAAAAGAATAGTTTTATTTCAGATACCCCCATTGCTTCACTAAGCTTCACTGTGACAGAGAAGATAATATGGTGTTAAAAATAATAAATTATACATAAACATTTCTAAGACGAAGCGAAATCATATTTAACCAAGCACGAGTATTTTTTAGTATTAAAGTATTTTTAATCAAAATTTAAAAACTTTTTAATCAAATGTTACCGATCTCCAAGTTTTTCCACGAAAGGAAGATTTTTCATGTCCTAGCTTAGTACTGCGATACCCCATCATACACAACTCACCTTGCAATTATAAGGTAGAGGACGAAGCTCCAATTTATTTTACAATAACGAAATGCCAATACCACAATTATTAAGAAGAGACTACTACTAAGAGACAGTTCCCGGACAGGCTTTACCACATCAGTGTGAAATAATAGTTATAGAAATGACAGATTACCATGAACCTGAAAAGGTACTAAAAAGGGAAACCCCCAATAAAAACTTACTGATCATGGCCACTGTTTGACAAAGAAAAGAGTTAAAGACTTAATAACTACCGTCGAGCAGCTTACTAAATTCCGTTGAACTTGAACTCAAATTATTCGTTTGTGATAATGTTCAAGATTCCTCCTCTTTTTCTTTATCGTTAGTATAGGAATACTTTAACATTTTGTGGGAGGGTAATGCCATTCTCGAAAGCGATTTATGCAAGGAGGATTTTCCGATTGTCCTGGGAAAAATAATCTTCCACAAACTAGTATACTCATTCATAAAGATTTCTACAATATTTCAAGTGATGACCACCAATTTTTTCTAACTGCATATAAAACTATCCAAAGCCCTTATTGGCTAGCGTTCAGACTCCATATCCTTTGTAATACAATTTTCATTGAAACTGAGTTCTAGAATCGATTGAATTGACTTATTGCTTGTGCATGCATTATAAGTCTGATGCAAAAATAGGCAATGAAAACACAAGAATTCAGAGCAATTGTAAAAAGAACAGGTGCTGCCCACCCTAAATTCACATTGGGTCACTGGTACTGGAAGACCGGTGTCTTTTTGCTCGGGAGAGAAACATTAATTGTTCTTTTACCAGACCGACGCCCTCACATTTTCTGACATGCGGTGACAGCTCCATTTTCAATTACTGGTAACACTAGCGTGCCACGCCCAGCACCAGTCTTGAGTTAGTTGACGAGCACCGAAAAGAAAGAAAAGAAATGTGGTCGAAATTAATCACTCAAATGATTTAGCGGAAATTTTGAAAATAATTAAATGAGAAAATTTCATGAAAGAGAATTTTATATTCAGTGGTCAGATGACCTGCAGTTGACGATCACTGCCAGAATATTGATACATCTCGCACACTTTTCAAGTTGAAGGAGTTTCTTTTTTCAAAACGTGTCGGTTTCCTGCATTTTCAATAATATACGGATTCAGCCATTTTACTTTCCTTCCCTATACTATAGGGAGGAAAATATAGGGAGGAAAAGTACAGGAATTGCCCTAACAATACGATATCGAATTTGGGGTTGTAAAACTATATTTAATGTTCTTTTGAAGTGTAACATCCCACGCGCATCAGTATTAAGATTTTTTAGCAGAGTATAATCAGTAGGGGCGGTTTTTAATGAAATGTCATTTTCTTCTTTTCACTTTAGAACAAGGCCGTTCAGTATAGAAATTCATTTTATGATACGACAAAAGGAAATAGCCCATTTTTATACGTCATTTTTTGCATTATTTTATCGATTTTGGTTAATAAGTCATTTCTTATCTTTTCCCGTAAATTTTAATGAATTTTTCGCTGAAGTCATCGATTTCAATGTCATTTTAATGGCGCTGCTTCAAATAATATTTAAAAAAAGTTCTCCACAGAATTCCTGAGTACGGGTAGCCTATTCGATTTCTTCGCTCAGAAGTTGTAATGACAGCCATTGTGAGTTTGTATTCTCAGCTTACTTAAGCTGTTGGATATGTTGTTGGAGTTCATCTAAACTGGTTTTGAGCACATTTTGTACGTAATTTTTCTTTGCTTTTAGGGCATCTTTAAAACGTTTTAAGAGCATTTTATTGATCATTATTGGCTACGTTTTGTATCATTAGAATTCGCCTCTAATAATCAGCATTGTTTAAGTTGTTTAATCAGTTATTGTTTTGTATGTTTAAGATTGGTGTAGGTGGCGAAGACATAAATGCAATTTTGTACTAGAAAATCGGGATGTCTGTTTCTATGTATGGATGTTGGATGTATGCGTCATCAAATCTGAAACTTGGTTAAATACATCAGGGGTAAGATCCACATGAGCCATTTCGGAGATCATTAAGGTATTTTATATTTAGAAGGTACTTTACATGAAGCCCCGGTGACAGTTTCAATTTTTTTCTAGAAAAAGGCTGAATATAAAAATATTTCGCTCGAATGGAAGATAGTGCATTTGTGAAATAATGATATATTTCCCATTTTCTTTAAAAATCTGAAATTCTGTAAATTGCAAATGTTCAAATTTATTTTGAGCCTGTTCTGCATTTACAATATTAAATCCAGATATTTCTTCCTCAATGCAATTTATCCTCATTTTTAGATATTTGAATAATGTCACGCTTTACAAATATGAGTAGTTGTTGAGTAATAACCTCAATATGAAAAATTTCGATAACCCAAGCATTCCTACTAGTTTCAATTATGATTAACATCATCTGTCTTTACTATCTTCAGCAATTGGGTTGAAAAGGAATTAAACCTTTGTTAAGTAGATGTATTTTTGCAAAAAAGTATTTTCTGGAATGTGTAATGAAATGTAATGAGGAAAACTTCTGCCCTAAAATATTTTGTACTCCATGAAGGGAAAAGTTAAAACAGCAATAATAATAATAATAATAATAATAATAATAATAATAATATTTTAATGTGCATAATTTTCAATTTATATAAGTGTAAAGAAAGAAAATATAAATACAAATTCGAAAATAAGAAAATAATAGGATGTCATTGATTTGAAATTCATTTACTGTCATTCATGTCATTGATTTCGATGTCATTTTCGGCAGTTTAACCTTCTCAGCCGTTAAACATTTATTTACATAGCACGGTCAAACTTTACTTGCATTTGTTTGAAAACAAGAGGAAAAGTTTGAATGCATAAGCGTTTAGACTATATCTGCATTGAAAACTATCTTCCTGCCTGTAAATTGAAACGAAATCTTTTCAAGCGCTCACCGCATCGATATTCAATATTACATTAGCACCAATGGAGATCACCGAAATAGCGTATAAAAATCCGAATCACATCATAAGCCCATATGTCCTTCCATCTTTTAAACTGTTTAATTAGTATATTCCACCTTTATTCATGCGTTACATTTAAATCTGATAAAACAAACACCAAGAGAAGAAAGAATGAGCAGGAAACTGACAAGAAATTTCTTCGATCCTCCTGGAAGAAAGAAAAACGAAAAGACAATTCTGAACTTCTTCACAACGCGCACACACTAAATAAATATTCGTATGCTATCTTCAACTCTGTGTTTAATGTATATTATTTTCTGGAAACAAATTTCTATCAAAACCTCTAAACCCTTGCTAAAAGTACATAATACCAAAAGTACAAAAACAAAACAAAATTTGACTCATGCTTTCACCCTTGAAGTTCTTCAGACACATATAATAAATTCAGAAAGAGCACGGCAGCTTTAAGGCGTGTGTAGTCGACGGCTCATCAGAGCAGCATGCTGACACACAAAGTCGATGCACAAGCTCCTGTTAGTCATGCATTCAATCCCCGTATTTTCTCTCCCAACAGTTTGCAGACACCATCAACGACATGTTTTCATTGGTCCGGGTTACGCCACGCGTACATTCTGCGTAGAAAGCCAGTATGGACCGCTGTTTGCGTATCTCGATAATGTTTTTCCTAACAGAAGGCGCGGCGGTGGCCTCACTGCAATCACTATTTTTGTTCATAACTCTTCTTCTATTCAACAAAGGAACTTCAAATTTTGACTCTCGGCTTAGGTGACTCGGAGTGGCTCCGGGGTGGATCTAGGCGCCAGCTTACGTGGCTAATGGCATCAACGCATGTCACTGCTGCGGAACCGGAAGTTCTGGGGCTTGAGTCCGGAATGTGGTAGGATTTTCGACAATTGTTAGATAGCTATGTTGATTTCAGCCACTATCTGGAGGAGAATTTCGCGACCGGCTGCTCTGGTCGCTAATTTTCCGTTTTTTCGACCAACAGCAGGCGAATACCGGAGCAGTACTAAAACGGACTGCGCGCGATCTTCCTTCCTCTTCCTTGCTTATCCACCTCTTCTACACATCTACGTACTACCTACCACTCATGACGAGAGGCCAGTCGGAGCTTAGAATTTGTTCCGGTAGGGCGGTGTCCAACTGGTGGGAGATATCTAGTTGGGGAAAATCCTGCAAGCCGATATGCAGGTCGGCGCCGGAACTCAGCATCCAGCGCGGAAGATTGCCGCCATGAAACCATGCAGTACACTTACGGGACTATTGAACTTAGCAGTTCACGCGCCAGGAAACACTAATCAATCAATTATCGACTCTACGGATTTTGATGCTTCACTACCTGCTGGTGAAATTGCACCAATTTGAGACTACGTGTTAAGACACGATTTTTAAACCAAAGTTACTAGGTTTAGGAGCAATAGTCACTGCTACAATCTGTGGATAACCTTTTACAAACTCCTCATCCAAGGCAGGGCATCCTAGATTATTAATTTATTTTGGTGCACGTCGTGCTCGCGGAGGACACTGGAGCTTTGTTGGAGTTACCTTGTTGCATCTGTTTATTGGCAATTGTTGTATTGTTAATTTAAACAGCCAGTTCACCAGATGGTCCCAAAGCTCCAAACCCCAAAATAGAAAAATTGTTTATTTAACAGCTTGTGTCTCGTTACCTTCAGTGCTCTCCAACACCGTCTGCTCGACACATGCCTTTCACAAGCACTCAGCAGCTGAGCATTGTTTAAGGAGATCCGAACCGCGGCTAGTCACGAATAGCGCACGAACATTGGACAAGAGCATACACTGCTTTAGCAATCCCAGCCAAATCATCAACAAGCAATCAGAAATTTCAGAACCTGCTTAAACGATCCAATTAGGAAGTATACGTATGTCCATTGAGGATACAATATTGACAATTTGAGCAAAAGAATAAAAAAAATGAAGACTAGCAATGCGAGTTCTCAAATGAGAACGCTGGGTGCTAATGAGTTAAAAAGGTGGACCCGTTCATCTGGGAGCGCTTTTCGCATCGGCTCCTTTTCACCATACTGCCCACACCTAGGCCCTCGCAATCTTCTCGACCATGCGGTGACAGCTCCATTTTCAATTACGGAGCAACGCCAGCCTCTCGCTCCATCTGCAACGCTGTCAGCCGGGACGCGCGACGGCGCGGGGCGGACGGCGTGGGCGGGCGGCGCGGGCGGGCCGGGCGGGCTGGGCGGGAGCGGGCCGGCGAGCGGGACGCCAGTTCCAGGTGGCGGCGCGGCGTCGGCGGCGACAGTAACCTGAACAGGCCCGACGGCCACGAAGCTGTTAATTAGTCCTACCATGAATTACCAGGGCTTCATCTTAGCCGATACGTGGGCCAGCCATAAATAAACTCCTCTATATCTTGTAATGCGTTTCACTCAGCGAAGCGGTCATTGGAGCTGAAACGTTCACCCGCCCTCGCTCCTCCGATGGGCTTATTCTGTTCTTAGCCGCCGCCGCCGTCTCGCCGCCGCCATGCCGCCCTGCCGCCGAGAGCCCGGCCCGCCTTTGTCGGGCGAATCGTTTAGAGGCTCATAGTTTTTAAACTCACATGAATTTCGTGTAGACATATAGCCAGTCGGTACCGCGTCTCTCTCTCGCGACCGGTCGGACGTTGTAGTCGCATCCTTGTTTCGTCTCGGCAACACCTCTTCAAAATGCAGCGTCGAAATCATTACTTAGGTGTAAACTTGAAGGTAATTACCACGGCGTTATAATTCATTATATGTAGTCGTTCCGGTCAACGATATATGTACTATGGCGGCTGGCACGAGGGGCGGGCCGAGATGGGAGGGCTGCGCGCTGCCGGCACAGGGTGCGCAGCAATTTGTGACGCCCGAAAAGATGCCGTGCTGAGCAGGTAGAAAAAGGCGTCGGGAAAACGTCGGCTGAGGCTTCAGCCAGGGGTTGATTCAGGGAAGTACCACGGAGGAGAGTTTTAAGGAAAGAGAAATTGCTAGTGTGAAAGACAACTCTGTGCTCATCCAGTCTGTTTAACTCTTCGAAGCATTTCTTGAGGATTCGCAACGAAGTCTTATTTAAAGGGGAGTTATCCCTGGTACGAGTGTAACCACCCAGGCAGGATCGGCTTTATTTTCGAGAGTCCTCCTCCTAGGAAAGCTACAGCACTTTACCTTCGTATAACGTACCAATGCAATGTGTTCTGAGTTAAAACTGTATGTCCTTGTGCACAATTGTTGCTTCTCAAAACTGAAAATAATCTTGACTGCATACATTTTAGCACATGCCTAGGATAAAACGAAAGATTCGATTTAAACTGCAATTAGCTCTCAGCCCTCAGATGATGCTGCACCCCTATTACAGTTACATAGTTTCCTTCAAGAGAAATTAATGAAAATGATTAACGAATCTGAGATAAATTAATACGAATTACTCTTGAAATTATTTGTAAATGTGCTTTTCTGACAGTAATACATTTAAACGTGAGTCATGCTCAGTAGAGACAAGAACAGACGCAAGTATTGACAGCTGGTCATTGTGTGGTGCTAACACTATGGTGGTAGTATGAGGAATGTTGTCGGAGTGGTGGTGGCATTGGTGGTAGTGACATTATTAGCGGAGGGAAGGGCGGTGGAGTTGATAGCATTAGCAACGACATTGATGTTGCGAAAGAAAATATGGTGGAAACCCCAGTGATGACAATTCTCGCTCTGGTAGTGGTGCCTGTCGTGGTAGAACTGTTGCGCAGGTTAGGTCGGTGACATATGCAGTGACAAAGGCAAGGCGATGGTACTGCTAGCGGAAGGAAGGCACAGGGAGGAAGCATTAACAGAGGCAATATGGTGGCAATTGCAGCGGCAACGCAGCTGCAATCACCGTGGCTGCCACCGTGCCACTGAAACGAAATGGCGCAAAACCTGGCCATAATGAGAAAATTGAAAGTGTTTGTTGACAATTTTGAATTACAAAATCTCGTTCGAAGATATTGATAACAATATTCTGCTTCACAAAATTATTTAAATAACTTCCGGTCCTCTCACGGTATGTGACACTCTTGTTGGTCGCATCGTTCGAATTCGTTGATTTTTTGCTGACAATATTAGCAGCGAAAAAAAGCAATATGCTAAGTAAACAATAGTAATTTTTTAAACATAAAAGTCTAATGTTTTTATATTGATACTTGTTAGTTGTGGCCTGTGAAGCGTAACAGCATCAGTCGTGCGTATTATGGATTATATTTTTTGTTTCACGTATTACAACTTCAACGAATATTTTTATAAAATACATTGACTTTTATCAGAAAAACACTATTTAGCTGGACATGTTTACACCTTTCTGTTTTATCATCATTTCATTCTCCGTCAAGATGTTTATTTCAATTCTCGAAAATACTTACATAAGTATTTCTGGGCGTATCTGCTTTTTTATAATTCGGTTCGCCATTTTAGCTACGATTTTAAATTGGAAATTACATTTCAGTATACCAAATCATCAACGTCGATAATCACACATCTGTATATTTTACACATTTTTGTTCGTTTTTAAATGAGAAGTCGCGCCCTATTGAAATCACCATTTCTAATTTTTAATTTCATTAATATACGGTATTCTAATTCAGCATCCTCAAAACCCTACTTCTAGGCAAATAACTCATATTTGTAACTAGTGTCTTGCAGCAGCAAACTGCCGTTGAACAAAACCAAACGGTTTCCAATAGCACGTACATTGCTTAACAACAACAAATAAAATGCATTGTATCACACTGGAATAAATTAAATTTTGACAAAACATTCTTCACAAATGCTGCAATAATATAGTTAAGTATACTAGTTTCAGCGGCGATCTAGCGAGCATTTTCAAGTTTAAAAGTTAAATGTTTGCTTCGCAAGTTCATAGTAAAACTAATTTTTAACTTGATCCAGCTGCCTGACCTGTTCCTTTCGAGCATGGAAAGTTGCATGAAAAGTATAGAAAAAATATTTACTTAATTTTTTAAGGTCGCTTTTCAATATCTTGGTCATATAGAAAAATACAGAAAATTGGGCAAAAATACAGGCTCGGGCACGTAGAACCCTACTCTGCAATATTATTTAATTGCATAACCGAACAGAGAGGTACACACCCGTGCAATTCAATGTCATATAATATCACGTAATTAGTTTAATTTCACATACAGTTTCAGATTTTTCTACGTCTCTGAACGGTTGTAATTTGAGAAACGCGTACCAGCAAAATGTAAGAGATTGTTCAAGAAGATCTCATCTCGCAGATTAGGGCGTGAGGAATTTTTCTTTAAGACAAATCTCAAAATTCCAGATGTTAAGATCCTACAGCGCTTCATTTAGGAGTTAGTTAACTCTACAGATTTTAACAATACTGCCTGAGTGTTGCGGGTTGCATTTGACACGAATATTTAAATGCGTTTTCTCAACAAATCCTTCATATTGTGAACGACAAAGTGCAATTCTTCATGTCTCCTTGAACTTCTCTCTCTAGAGATCTCATTTTAAAGGCTAGTTACCGGAGCGGTAGCTCAGTGTGCATTAACTGATGTCACTGCAGCGCCTCTGACTGGGAGGTCCTAGGTTCGAGTCCTGATGGCGGCAGGATTTTCGACAAGCTTTCAGCTAGGTCAAATTCAGTCGCTGTCTGGAGGAAAATTCTAGCGGCCGGCTGCTCTGATCGGTAGTTTTCCGTGTTCTCCGATCAACACCAGGCGAATGCCGGGCAGTACCTACCAACGGGCCACGGACCGCGCGCGATCTTTCCTTCCTTTCCTTGTCCTATCCTTATCCGTTACAAACACACTTACACAACATGCACTACACTATCACATATTCCGGGAGATCGGTTGGAGCTTAGAGCTTGTCCCGGCTGGGCGGCGCCCGCTGGTGGGAGAGTCCTGCTTAGGGAAACCCCACTCAGCCGACGGTAGGTCGGCGCCGGATCTCGCCATCCGCCGGGGAAGATCACCGCTTCCCAAAGAAAAAGCATGCACTACACTTACGGGACAATGACCAAACCGTTGACGCGCCCGGAAACACGAAAATCAATCAATCAACAATACTGCCTGAGGTTGCGGTTTGCATTTGACACGAATATTGAAATGCGTTTTCAACAAATTCTTCATAGTGTGAAAGACAAAGTACAATCCTACTGTCTCCTTGAACTTCCTCTCTAGAGATCTCATTTTAAAGACTAGTTGCGTGTGAGGCCCCAAAACGCGTCTGTACTACAGTAATTGTAGAAAACGGCAGATTTTGGGCGCCCACATCACGATGCGGCGTGTCGGCGTGTCGGCGCGCCAACAGTCAGGCGAGTGCGTCGGCGCAGCGGACAGGCTACCGGCCTCGGGCGGCGGGCGGCGCGGTGGCGGGCGGCCAGGCTTGGGTCGACGGGCAGGAGGGCGGTGGCAGGCGCCCGCGGCTGGGCGCGCGGCCGACTTGCCGAAGCGGTCGGCCAACACGCCCGTCACTCACCGCCGCCCGCCTGCTCCCTGTTCTCGCCGGCCGTGGATCACGCGCCGGCGCGTCCGGGCTGCACAGCGATGCACTGGCACTCGCGCGTGGGAGTCTGCGGAGACGCGCTCTGGCGCGGGGTGGGCCGGTTGCCACACGCTGATGATCAGGGCAGGTTTTCTGCGTATTACTACTTTCCAATGTACGTGGAAACTGAAAACAAATTACGTAACCTCCAGACATGTGAATGGTTTCATTCCTACATATAAAAAATTAAAAATACAACAAAACAACAAAAACGTATATTAGTAATTTCAATGCGCACAGAAACTGACAAAAATTTTGCAGCATCCAGTGATGTGACGGCTTCGTTAAGTAATCAGGAGCTGGGGAAAATGGAAAAACATCTATATTTCATTGTCCGGAAAAAAGTAGAAACCTATCCAGACTCCGTCCATGTAAAAGATGCCTAGGTTTCGTTGGACATAGGGAAATTTTCATTCTTCGGCGTCTCAACTTTCTTTTATTGTTAAAAAACAGTAAGAAAGTTATAGCTTGGGCGCAAAATTGGCGATTTTGATATTTCAGAGGCACGACATTATGTTGTGCCTGTGAAATATCTTCGTCTTCATTACATCCAATGTTCATGGGGAAGCCTCATATAAAATCCTAAACTAGCAAACAGAACATATTGAAACTTTATCCCGTAATCAATTTTATGCCATCTTTGATGATCTTTTGCGGATTACTTATTGTACTCGATTATACTATTATAATTAACATGCGTACGTCCAGTCTTATTTAATGTTGCGATAAGTAATACAAACACCCTTCAGTAATTCAAAATAAATTCTATCTAAAAATTCTAAAAGCTTCATGATTCATTCCAAGTAGGCAAAGAGCCCAAGAATTAAATGTTGTGGCATATATAATGATCATATTAACATGTTCTCACGATATTTTTCTCTATTTGTATTTTATCGAGCAGCTCCGAATTCAACTCTTGGCCTTTCACCACTGAATCCTACTGAAAACATTTCCCTTTCCCAGGAAAACTGAAACCCTTTAGTTTCTTTCTTTCTCAAATTTAAATTCAATAGTAATAAGTTTTATCATATAAAATATGTGAATTAAAATTCAATACAAAAACTTTCTTTTAAATGTCTGATATTTTAAAAATTGTAATAAAGCTAATATATAGGACAGTGCGCCCTAAGGTTGCTTGAATCTAATAAGTTTAAAAAACAAAACATTTGTAATCATCTTTGAAAGGCAATGTATGTTGGACACAGAAAATAATTTTAAAAAAATCTGTTTGCAGGAGGAAAATACAATGAAATTAGGATCTATTGATAGTAGGACATTATATATCAAAAATATAATAATAATAATAATAATAATATATTATTAGTATATTTTATTATTTTAAATTACACTACTCAAGACTAAGATATTATCAATCAGGTTGCTATAAAATGTACTCCAGGTTGCACAGCTTCTAACAGGCAGATCTAAGACTGTCTATACTCTACAAAAGTGTCCCAAAATGTGGCATCGTTGATTGGTTGTTAGTGATTCCGGGCATGTCAACTACAGAAGGTCATTAATCCTGGAATTAATGCATGTTCTGTCGGAGGTGGCGGTGATTTTCCCCACAGAATGGAGGATCCGCGCCGACCTCCCTGTCGACTAGCGGGTTTTCCCAACCAGGCATCTCCCACAGCGGGGTACTGCCCAGCGGAACAAGCTCTATGCTGACCGGTCTCCGACATGTGGGCAGTGTAGGCACGTTATTATAAGTGTGTATAAGGAGAGGATAGGAAGAAGAGGAAGGCAAGATCGCGCCCGGTCCGTGCCGTTTGTTAGAGTACTGCTCCGCATCGCCTGGTGTTGATTTGTGTTGCAGTCTTCGTACGTTGTGCACTAGGGTTTAGGTAAGAGGTTGTCAAGGAGACACGAGCTCAATGCAGACATACCTCAAATACATTAATACCAGAAGAATAGGCATAAATGGTGGTAATATTCCCATCATGTCGACAAAGTAAAATGAAAGTAAATAAAATCTTCTACATTACGCTTGTATACAATTAGACACTATACTGACTATAAAAAAGAAATATAATATTTGAACAATGATTTTACTGAAAGTTAAATTTGTGCCGTATAATTTTAAAATACTAAATTTGTCTGTTACAAGTAGTACTTCAACGTCGGGGTCAATGACCCCATTTGTCAGATTTTCGTCCATTTTCCCCAATCCATTGAGCAAGTGCTAAGAGGGCCCCTTTTGGTTTGCTTCTGGGCATAAACGTTGCTTCACTATGCGCATATTTTGTGAGCTCTCTTCGCCTCTAGTGGTTGAGAGCCAGATGTGGTTGCTATTTGTCAGTATACTAATAAAACAAATCTGAGTGCGCTTACATATGAATATAAGTTTTGAAACTCAAGAGCGAAAATGTCTGGGTTTTTCAAATGTTGCTAATCTCGATTTTTGATACGTTTATTCATTGCGGCGGGGAAAGGGAGATTCGCAACTCAAAAGCGTGCGCAGGTTATAGCATATAAGTCTACAGTTTAATTTGAATCCACGTACGTCGCATTGTTTTTGACGATAGCAAATCAAATGTAAATAAACAGCTCAGATCAGGTGAGATGGTTCAGGGCACAGCTGATGTCAGTGCAGTGCTTCTGTACGGAGGTCCAAAGGGTGCCAGTCCGACGGTAGATTTGCGACACTCGCTAGATCAATTAGCCGATATCGGAAGAGAATTCTGACGGCCGGTCCTCTGATCGGAGTTTCCATGGTTTACATTAAATATCAAGCGAATGCCTGAACAGTAACCTATAAGAGCCATGGATCAGCGTTATCTTTCCTTCTGCTCCTGTCCTCTCACCATTTGCCCACGTGCACATACATGCACTTTACAACCGACATGCCACATGCCACAGAGCCATTACGAGCTGCCTCGGCTGGGGAGTCCCTCTGGTGGAGTCCCTAGATGAGGAGAAAAGCCCTGCAAGTCGACGTGTAGGTCGGCAATGGATCTACCGAACACTACCACATCTCTAGATGATTGATTGAGATTCCGGACGCGTTAACTACCAGGTCATTAGTCCGTAAATGCAGTGCTTTTTCATCGGAGTGGCGGTGATCTTTCCCACTGGATTACGAGAACTGGCGCAGACATACCGTCGAATAGCGGGTTTTCCCCAACCAGGTATCTCCATAAAGGCACCGTCCCAGCCGGACAGTTCAAGTCCTCGACCGGTCTCCGGGCATGTGTGGTAGTCATGTGTCGTGTGTGTGTGTAAGGGTGAGGACAGGACAATGACGATGAAGGAAGATGGCGCCGTCCGGCCCGTTTATTAGTACTGCTCGGCATTCGCCTGTGTGATCGGAGAAACCACGGAAAGTACAGATCAGAGCAGCCAATCGCTAGAATTCTCCTCCAGATAGGCAGACAGACTCGAACCAGCCCCGGTCTGAGACATTGCAGTGACATGCTTGATGACCTGCTCGGTACCTCCTTTAGTAAATATGCACGCACTTACGGACTAACCGACAGACGGGAATGACCACAGAGTTGTCGCTCGAGAAACACGTGCCAATCAAGAATCAAAAGCGTGCAGGGGCCGAGCGAAAGAGTCGCGAGTCGTCCCTGCCGCCCGCCGCCCGCCGCCCGCCGCCCGCCGCCCCGCCCGCCGCCCGCCGCCGCCGCCGCCGCCCGCCGCCCGCCGCCCGCCGCCGCCGCCCGCCGCCGCCGCCCGCCGCCCGCCGCCCGCCGCCTGCCGCCGCCGCCCGCCGCTCGCCGCCGCCCCCCGCCGCCGCCGCGCCGGTTACCGGGCGTCGCGTTCTATAATAGTCCATCAGCGCGCTTTTGTAATTTGGGCGCGGCCGCGTCGAGGCGCTGGCGGTTATTATCGCGGCGCGCGGCACCGGCCGCCCCGGTCCGCACCAGCGCCACTGACTTATTGGGTAATTAGGGCCCTCTCGATGCGCAGGTCTCGAACTAATTATTTCTCGATGTAGGCCCGCCCTGCCCGCGCCGGGGATGTCGCTGCCGCCGCCCGCGACGCCCCGTACCGCCCACGCCCCCCTCGCCGCGGATGAGCAACTGTCACCTGAAATATTGAGGGGATTCGAGTAGTTGTCGTGAAAAATTCTCAGTTCCGGAAGAAAATGCGTTTTGTGGAATTGCCTTCAGGGTAGGGGCCGTTAGGTGGAATGTAGGTTGGTTTATTTTGTCGTCACTTTGATAAGGGGGACTAGTTACACTGCTGGTCGAGTTCAGTCGCTGTGTGGAAGATAATTCAGCGGTCGATGCTCTATGGTAGTTTTCAGTGCTTCTCCCGTCAATATCAGATGAATGCTGGAGTAGTACTTCTAACAAGAGGGCCCAGAACGCGCACGATCTTTCCTTCCTCTCTGTCCTATCCTCACCCTGCTTACGAACACTTACACTAACATGCCCTATCCTATCATCGTGCCGGGAGACCGGCGGAACTTAGAACTTGTCCGAGTGGACGGTGCCTCGCTGGGGATGTACCTGTTTGGGAAAACTCCTCAGCCGACGGTAGGTCGGATCTCACCATCTAGCGGAGATCACGGCTACATCCCGAAGAAAAACATGCACCACACTTACGGAAGTAATGACCGTTGAAGTTCTCGCACCCGGAATCACTAATCAATCAATTGATGCAAATCAATCAATCAATCAATCAATCAATTGATCAATGAATTGAAGGAATTTTGGGTTTGCGGCGGTGGCTCAGATCAGTAAATCATTATCGATGAAACTGTGACGAACCTCCTTCTGTGGGGCCTGTGAGCGACAGTATAAGAAATCTACCACCAGTTATAGTACACGTGTAATTTACCTCCAGATGCATCTGACTCCGGCGGCAGTTCTAGTGCAGCAAAAGGTTCGAGACTATCAAACTTGGCCACTGAGCGGAATTTTTTACTCTAGCAGATTTTTTCGCGGTGGATCAGGATATTTTGCTGCCATCAGCAGGCAACCTTGACATCATTGATCTACGCGTAGAATAGTGTGGCGAACTGTAACTTGTAACTCTACTGCATGCAAACTGGACCCCTGAATCTGTGCTGGAGTACATTCACCGGCCCTACTCAAGGTTCTACACATCGATTTTACTCATCAATTTGACAGGGTTTGACATCTATGCCACTTTTTTTTTACATTTTTCCCGCTTTGAACTGTTTGATTATTTTATGAATTAGGTGTATCAAATCGATTTGCCACATTAACTTCAAGGTCATTTACATTTGTCCTTCAATTTGTGATAGGAATATACATGCGATTGCAATACAGAATATTCGTGTACATCACGAAATAATCGTGCCACCAGTACGTTCAAAATACGTATACTGCTTTAGATAGTTCATAATTGTAAATGACGTGACATTTGAATTATAGTGGGGATTATTGATATTCAGGCAGTATTCTCCAAAATAACAGCTGTGTATTAAATATATATATATATATATATATATATATATATATATACATACACTTACACTTACTAATGTTCGTGATTAAAATAAGCTACGAGTTCTCTTTGAGGCTATTTATTGTCGCGTTCACTTATTTCATTCATAATCAAAACGCGTTGGTCAGTTCTTTCAAGAGAAGCGGTGCGGTTGATTTACACTGGCAGACATGCTATGCAAATTGATACTGCGCAGCCTCGTCAGACAAGCGGCATTTGCCAACAATGATCAAATAGGGGTACGTAAGCCAATGCGAAGTGTCATGTTCTAACCAGAGACGAAGGTGCGTTTTATTTCCGGTATTGTATTCCATCTTATCGACACGTGTTCGATCGATCGAACAATCGTTTAGGAGTAGATTGTGTCTTTGTTCAAGGACGGCGTTGAGTGTGGTGAATTAGACCAGATTCTCTTTCATATGAAATGGAGTGTGCTTGCATTGTGATACATTGAACCAAAAGAACCTGAGAAGAGATTTGTATCTGGTAAGTGGCTATACCACCAGTGTGTCAGGGTTCTTCAAGAAATAATTTTTTATTTACAGCTGTAAAATAAAGACTTGACGAAGAATAGTCGGAATGTCATCTATGCATTTAAGTTGAATCAGTAAGTTCTTGAAAGGTCTGCTTTGAACAAAAATTAGTGTTGATAGGGAATCGGAAAAGAGGGAAATATCTGAGTTAGAGGGGTACTGGATACTTAAATCCAGGGATTTAAATATATTTCAGGCTTCTCAAAAGAAAATGGAAAAATAGTCTGGGAAACTGAAGTGACAATCAAAGGGAGAATTCAACGAAGTAACAGCGTATTCAGAGCAAGATCTTGAGTTTTGGTTTGATCCATCTGTGATCCATTTATATGTTTTTATGGTTCTGAGTTAGTACGAGTTTAGAAATTAAGAGTGGTAAAATTTTTATTCTGGAATCTCTATGTATGGCAATACCTTCAGAATTATCCAAAGCCTCTACGTGAAAGACTCACTAGTTACCAAAATGAAATCAACATCGATCTTCCATTTATTCTCCTTAGAGGTCTTAATTCTCTCCCTCCAGAGGAACCTTTTCCTCCATCTATGAACCTCTAAGCAAAGCATTTAGATTATATATCGGTTATCAGTTCTCAGTAAACCGACTCTTTTAACGCTTAGTTGACACGACAGAAAAATATTTGATTTGCTACATAGCATTTACCTAATAATTGCGAAATTTTATTTCAAACAAAAAGTGCATGACAGAAAATGGAGATACAATGTAGCGAAAGTGATAGTTTAATATTAGTTCGAGTGTTTTAATTATAATAATGAAATCTTGTAAAATCTTTGCCTTAACATTTCTTAAGAGATTTGAAAATTACAATTCTTCAACAAGCGTGTTCCCATAAATTATCTAAGGGCTTGGCGAATGTATTGGTAATTACCTGGAACCCGTACATTTCCTTCCAAACACATATTTTTCACGTACTACAAACCAATAACGTTACCTGCTTACTAAAAAGCTTCCCAAATAACCAGTGGCGATACTGCCGAAATTCATGAACACCAAGTAAAATTTTCTACACTGCGTAATAATACTTCGCAATATGGTAATAAACAGATGCTTCGGCGTCACGAAGGCACGTTATGAAATTAATGTTACATGTAGAGTTCCTTAGTATGCCCGCTTAAGCGTAAAGTCTTGACAGGCTTTAGGGAAATTATGACTTCGTTCCCCCGTCTCTTCTCCTACCATCGCTGAGCGCTTTGCACACAATGGTCGAAATGAATGAAAATACGGGATTGATACAGAAACAGAAAATTGTTAACCCTGTTTTTAATTGTTGGAATTTTTATGAGTTTGGCCAATAAAACATCATTTAAATTGCAATGTTAGGCTTTTATTGGCCTTCTTCAGGCTATAGTAAAGGTTTGTAAGATGTAGCTTTTAAGACATTGTGATCATACGATACTTGGGTCGATATCCTCTCAAAAGTATCAGTCCGTCGATATTATCGAACTTCAAGTGTACCTGCTGTCAGTATATATCCCCGTCGATTAAGGAAATGAAACATTAAAAAATGTACTATCGTTCAAAAAGCTTTCAAAATATTTTAAATAAATTTATTAGTGTTTATTGTATTACAATTGAATATCTCATTACTTATACCTTAGCCATTTTAATGAGAGATTTTTCCTTTTATACAAAAATATGTATGAAATGACTAAAATGATACCTCGAGGCGTAATTGTAAGAATCAATTTATTATGATATGCTATAGGTTTTTTATAACGACTTTGCAGTTGTGTTATTAATTTCACGATACTATAGATGTTACAATATTATAACCCAAACTACAAATATTGAAGGCGAAAGTATTATTAGATATTTTGTGACTTCCAATCGCAGCCAATTGTAATTTTAAAATATCTAGTGTTTTCACTTTAATAAATAGATGATTATTGTTTTAAAAGATGAGATAAACTCTCTATTTCTTTTGCTATCAAACTATTTTTGCAGTTATTTTCAGCTCAAGAAATATAAAGATTGCGATATACGTCAATGTTACAACCACTTCATAAACCTTCATAATACATTGCAGCACAAAAATGGATGACATATATTATTCTGGACTTTATACTTTGTAAAAATTTACTGAATAATCTCTATTGATTGACAACTGTTTCGAAAAATGGCAACTTCGAGAGGTTGCTGCTTTTATGGAGTTTCACATACAGGGGAAATTATAAAGGAAGAAAACCACACATGTAAATAGAAAGAAATGGAAGAAGAGAGAAATGAAGTATTCAGAAATTCTTTAGTAACTTGTATGAAAGGAAAGATGCAATGTGGTTTTTCGAATTTGTTGTCGTGAAAATGCCTAAAAAGTCTTGTCCCACCAAATTAAGCAATAAAATGTTTATCAGTAAATATTTCATAAATATCCTACCTTAAGTGTTGGATTACCGTGAAGGAATATATCCTTAAATTAAATTATTTTCGATTGTAAATCGAATATAAGTTGCATGATTGAGTCCGTCCGCCATTGAGAAGTGTGAACAAGTAATTCGTACGTTATGAAGGACATGTATGTAAATTTAGCCAATTTTTTATAGTAGTAAAGTAAAAGAAATCCATTTTAATAATCTCCAAAACTATAAACATTAATTGAGATGTGACTTCAACTTTCCACACAGAATTATATCGTTAAGAAGAAAAGACACCTTCACACATACACATACACACACACACACACACACACACACAAATGAAAGGCACTGAATAAGATACTTAACGTGTGTGTCAGAGAGTACACTACAGAATATATTTCACTAAATATATTCTCTAGAATCTGGAGTAGTCAAACAAAAGAACTAAAACAAACAAACAAAACTATTGATGCTGGTTACAACTGTATAAAAAATTATAGATAATAAAAATAGTGCAAGACTTCAAAAATTACCCAGCATTATTCCACCTAACGTCATTTTGCCATAACTACGAATTAGATAATACAGTGTTTCATCTTCCGTTAAACACACGTTTCCCAGCAGCAACTAATCTAATAATTTTGTAATCATACTAGTTTTATTACACAATAAAAATAACTAATATTTATAATAAATAATACCTGCAGATGAAGCCACGATAAGATATATTAGTGAACGTCATATTTTT
>CAXIVR010000005.1:73414429-73431139 GCA_964035755.1 Teleogryllus oceanicus | reverse complement strand
TGTAAAGGGAGCTCACGCAAATCCTGATCGAGACGGGGGTTCTACCCCAGATTGAACATTATTACATTAGTAAAAACATACATACGGAAAATTTTTAAAATTATTTACAAAAATAATTACATTCTATTCATGCCTTTGAAGTGTATTAATTTTGTGAACACTTGTCTGATGGGTTTTCCTCTTTGCTGTTCTGTTATTTTTTTCAACTTAATGAAACCGGATTTAAGTACTGATGTAGCAGTGTTTTATCAACTGATAGTAATGTGGTTCTTTCATCTACATCCACAGAATCAAAAAGATGGTCATTTTCAACAAATAGTTGTTCCGTCATCATCTCAAAACTTCCAATTTAAGGGACTGCATAATATTCTTGCGTTGAAGTAGGTGTTGATTGCCAGATAAACTTTATCAAACCTTGCACAGTTTTATTACATCAGGAGATGCATTTATCAATGAATTATTTACACTTCTTAAGGCTACAGATGAATTTCTCTCTTTCATCACTAGAAAAAGGATTTGTAAACATTCACAACACTGAATCTTTTGATGCTTCCCGAACAACACACCCAGCCATGCCTCCACAACATGTTCAACATCAGACTCAAATCACAATATGTGTGAACAGTTACATCATTAAAATTGTCTGGTACATCAGTGTTCTCATTTACATGTAGACACATTTGCAGCAGGAAAAAAGAACACTTATGTCATTTGAATGACAATTTGACTGCTGTGACGGGTCAACACGGGCCACAAGACACTACCGGTATGCACTTTAAACTGTCGAGCATTTGGATTGTTTAGTGTCCACTCTACTTCACCTTGAAAAAGTTCTAGGTTTTCAGCTTCTTTTTGAGTTTTTGGCAGTTGTTACAGCTTCAGGTACTTTTGTTGATTTTTGGGATTTGGGCAAGCTATAGTTTTTATGCCATTTGAAATATCCTTACATTCTCTATTTGCACTGTTTTTTTCATCGAAGAACAAGATACTGTCCTCTTCACTGGAGCTCTTTTGTATCTTCTCCTTCCTTTGTAAGTGCTCAGGAAAGAAAATATGGTGGGCATGCATTGCCCAAAGTCGCCCGCAGTCGTTCACTTTGAACATATATTGTTTTCAAAGTGATTGGGGCAAATGCGGCCGACTGGTAGGCCACACTTTTCTCTTTTCATCAACACTACCCATCCCCGATCAATTCTTCGTCGTTCAGGGGAAACCTAAAATGTTACAAAACAAGTTAGTTACTAACACCAGTTATAGGTAAAAATTTCAGTGGAGTGAATGAGAAAATACTTACGTAAAATACGATATTCCAATAGTTTTGTCGTTTCTATTGGTGCAGTTGTACGCAGAACAACAGAACGGCATTTGATATCCAAATTTAAACACACTACACCAAAATACGCGAAAACGTGTATTTTAACAAGAGCCCGTACAAGCCCCAATGCTCTGATTTGTTTTGACCTCAGAAAACATGGGGGCCAGTAGTGCAAAAAGCTTCAACCAGGAGCGCTGTATCAGTACTCATTTCCTCTCTATGTAATTCAAGCTCGTTGGTGGAAACTGAAAACAAATTACGCAACCTCCAGACATGTGAATGGTTTCATTCCTACATAGAAAAATAAAAAAAAATACAACAAGAAACAACAAACGTAAATTAGTAATTTCTAATGCGCACAGAAACTGACAAAAAATTCTTGCAGCATCCAGTGATGTGACGGCTTCGTTAGATAATCAGGAGCTGGGGGAAATGGAAAAACATCTATATTTCATTGCGCGCGGGAAAAAAAAGTAAGAAACCTATCCAGACTCTGTCCATGTAAAAGATGCCTATGGTTTCGTTGGATACAGGATATTTTCATTCTTCGGCGTCTCAACTTTCTTTTATTGTTAAAAATCGGTGAGACAGTTATAGCTTGGACGGCAAAATTTGGCGATTTTGATATTTCAGAGGCAGGACATTATGTCGTGCCTATGAAATATCTTCGGCTTTCTTTACATCCAATGTTCACGAGGAAGCCTCATATAAAACCTTTAAAACTAGCAAAACAGAACATATTGAAACTTTATCCCGTAATCAATTTTATGCCATCTTTGATGACCTTTTGCGGATTACTTATTGTACTAAAATTTTACTATTATAAATTTAAAATGGCGTCCAGTCTTATTTAATGTTGCGATAAGTAATACAAACACCCTTCAGTAATTCAAAATAAATTCTATCTAAAAATTCTAAAAGCTTCATGATTCATTCATGATTCATTCATGATTCATTCATGATTCATTCAGAATTAAATGTTGTGGCATACATAATGATCATATTAACATGTTCTCACGATATTTTTCTCTCTATTTGTATTTTACCGAGCAGCTCCGAATTCAACCTTGGCCTTTCACCACTGACTCCCTACCGAAAACATTTCCCCTTTCCCAGGAAAAACTGAAACCCTTTAGGTTTTCTTTTTCTTTCTCAAATTTAAATTCAATAGTAATAAGTTTTATCATATAAAAATATGTGAATTAAAATTCAATACAAAACTTCTTTAAATGTCTTGGATATTTTAAAATTGTAATAAAGCTAATATATAGGACAGTGCGCCCTAAGGTTGCTTGAATCTAATAAGTTTAAAAAACAAAACATTTGTAATCATCTTTGAAAGGCAATGTATGTTGGACACAGAAAATAATTTTAAAAAAATCTGTTTACAGGAGGAAAATACAATGAAATTAGGATCTTTTTGATTAGCAGGACTTTATTATTATTATTATTATTATTATTATTATTATTATTATTATTATTATTATTATTATTATTATTACACAACTTCAAGGCAAAATATATTATCTCTCGGCTGCATATAAAATGTACTCCAGGTTGCTAGCAGCTTCCTAACGGGCAGATCTAAGGAGTGTCGATGCCTCTACAAAAGTGTCCACAAAATGTGGCCTGTTTCCGAATAAAGCAATGTCTTGCACTTCCCACTCCTTTAAAGGACATGGGAGTTCTTATACAAATTGTGTTCCGCAAAATGGGCTAACTATCGAAACCTGTGCTTTAACGTCCTACATTCGGCTCATCTCGATTTTCGATAATATTTGTGGTGCATCTACCAACATATTTAAATTATTTATTTTTATCGTTTGGTTGTTGGTTGGTATCGTTGATTGGTTGTTAGTGATTCCGGGCATGTCAACTACGAAGGTCATTAATCTTGTAAGTGTAGTGCATGTTATCGTCTGAAGGTGGCGGTGATCTTCCCCCACAGAATGGCGAGATCCGGCGCCGACCTACCGTCGACTAGTGGGGTTTTTCCCAAACCAGGTATCTCCCACCAGCGAGTACCGCCCCAGCGGAACAACTCTATGCTCCGCCCGGTCCGTGGCCTGTTTGTTAGGAATGCACAACCGGCATTCGCCCCAGATGTTGATTTTGTGTTTCAGTCTGCGTACGTTTGTGCACTAGGGTTTAGGTAAGAGTTGTCAAGGAGACACGAGCTCAATGCAGAAATGTGCCCCAAATACATTAAGTACCAGAAGAATAGGAACCAAGTGTTGATAATAACCTTTCCCCGCCATGTCGATAAAAGTAAAAATGAAAGTAAAATAATTTCTTCTACATTACTGCTTGTATACAATTAGACACTATACTGACCATCAAAAAGAAATATAATATTTGAACAATGATTTTTACTGAAAGTTAAAATTTATTGCAAAATAATTTCAAAATATTACTAAATATGTCTGTACAAGTAATGTACTTCAACGTCTGGAGTCAATGACCCCCATATTGTTCAATTTTCGTCAGTTTCCCTAATCCATTGAGCAAATTACCAGATGGCTGTAGTTGCTTCCGGGCATAAACGTAGCTTCACTATGCGCATATTTTTGCTGAGCTCTGCTTTCGCCTCTAGTAGTTGGAGTAAGAGCCGGAAGTATGAGTTGCTATTTTGTCAGCTATACTAACAAAACAAATATGTAGTGCGCTTACATATGAAAATAAGTTTTTTGGAACTCGAGAGCAAAAATGTCTAGGTTTTCAAATGTTGCTAATCTTGATTTTTGATACCTTTATTCATCGCGGCGAAGAAGAGATTCTACCTCAAAAAGCGTACGCGAATTCATACGCATATATGTCACGCATACAGTTTAATTTGAATCCACATACGTCGCATTTAACGACGATAGCAAATCAAATCAGCCGCTTAGCTCAGATCGGGTGAGATGGTTCAGCGCATCAGCTGATGTCAGTGCAGTGCATCTGTCCGGGAGGTCCCAAGGTGCCAGTCCGGCCGTATGAGATTTTGACACTAAGCTAGATCGAATTCAGCCACGATATGGAGAATTTTGACGTGCTCTCTGATAGGAAGTTTCCATGGTTTTCTACAATCAATATAAAGCCCAACGATGCTGAACAGTAACCCTATGACGAGCCACGGAACGCGTTATCTTTCCTTCTCTTCTTGTTCTCTTCTCACCATTTGCCTTGCACATTGCGTACATGCCTTTGCAACCACATGCCCGGAAGACCAGTTGAGGCTTGCCCCGGCCCGGGAGGTGCCTCGCTGGTGGAAATGCCTAGATGAAGGAAAAACCCCCGCAGAAGTCGGCGTCTGCTGAGTCGGCAGTGGATCTGACCATTAATCGCCAAAAATTTTTACCTCCCTTAGATAGATTGATTGGATTGGACAGCATTGCTTCTTCAGGTCTGTTCGGTTCCGTAAATGTAGTGAATGTTTTCATCAGGTGGCGGTGATCTTTCCCACTGGATGGCGAGAACTGGCGCGACCGTCAGACGCGAGTTTCTCCAGCCGGGTATCTTTACCAACAGACTGCCCAATAGGTTCAAGTTCCGCTCCCGACCGGTCTCCCGGAATATGTGGTAGTGTAATTGCATGTCAGTGTAAGATATTGTGTGTAGTCAATGTGTGTGTGTGTGTGTAAGGGTGAGGACGGATGAGACAACGAAAAGATCGCGCTCTGTCCATTGCCAGTTTATTTAGAATTGCTGCTGCAGCATTCTGCTGATATTGATCAGAAACCACGAAAAAGTACAGATCAGGCAACCCAACCGCGATTACTCCTCCGAATAGGCAGACCAGACTCAGACCTAGGGCGTCGATCTGAGCATTGCAGTGATATCGTTGATATTGCTCCATTGCCTCCTTTAGTAAAATATACTACACTTGGGACTAACCACACAGACGGGAACTGACCAGCGGTTGTCGCTCGGCTTTCCCGATAAACTCAAATCAGTGAATCAACAGCACAGTCTGGCGTTAAACAGAAAAGTCTTTGAGTGTTTTACAATCCGCGGTGCCGCCGCCGCCCGCCACCGCCTTGCCGCCCGCCGCCCGCCGCCCGCGCCCGCCGCCGCCGCCGCCGCCCGCCGCCGCCCGCCGCCCGCCGCCCGCCGCCCGCCGCCCGCCGCCCGCCGCCCGCCGCCGCCGCCCGCCGCCCGCCGCCCGCCACCCGCCGCCACGCGCCGCCCGCTGCCGCCGCCGCGCTAGCCAAGTTACCGGCGTCGCGTTCTATAACGCAATCCCATCAGCGCGCTCTGTAATTTGAAGCGCGGCGCGCAGGCCTTCGCATCGAGCGTAGCCGGTATTTATCGCGGCGCGCGGCACCGGCTTTACCAGTCCGCACCCAGCGCCATGACTTATTGGGTAATTAATTGTCTCGATGGGCTCTCAGGCTAATTGTTTCTCGATGTATGGGGCTGCCCCCGCCCGCGCCATGTCGTGTCGCTGCCTTATGCCGCCACATGCCACTTGCGCCGCCTCGCCGTGGATGACGTATCACCTAGAAATATTAGGAGGGATTCTGATGGATCTGCGGCGTTCTCGATTCTCGGAAAGAAAATGCGTTTTGCGGAATTCCCTTCTATGGGTAGGGCCAATTGGTGAATGTAGATTTGGTTTATTTTTGTTCGTCACTTTGATAAGGAAGGACTAGCTACAACAGCTAGGTAGAGTTCAGTCGCTGTCTGGAAGATAATTCTAGCGGCCGATCGGTAGTTTTCAGTGGGTTCTCCCGTCAATATCAGATGAATGCCGGAGTAGTACCCTAACAAGCGGGTCAAAGAACGCGCACGATCTTTTCCTTTACTCTTCCTTGTCCTATCCTCACTATACAAACGCTAGCTAACACCTTCCTATCCTATCACACGTGCCGGGAGACCGGGCGGGAGCTTAGAGCTTGTCTCAACGGGGACGGTGCCTCGCTGGTGGGATATACCTGTTTGGGGAAAACTCCTCTAGCCGACGGTAAAATCAGGTGCGAATCCTCACCATCTGGCGGAGATCACGGCCCATCCCGAAAGAAAAACATACCACACTTACAGAATGTATTGGGTGAAGTTCTCTTTTGGAATCACTAATCAATCAATTGATAAAAAGGGGAATTTTTGAGTTTGCGGCGGTGGCGGCTCGTGCTAGATGTGAAAGATCAACAAATCACCGTCAGTGAACCTCATATTGGACCTGTGAGCGACAGTATAAAGTACCACCAGTTATAGTACGTGTTACATCAGATGCATCTGACCGGCGGCAGTTCTAGTGCAGCAAAAAGGTTGAGACTATCAAACTTGGCCACTGAAGCTGGAATTTTTACTCTAGCAGATTTTTCGCGGTGGATCTGGGATATTTTGCTGCCATCAGCAGGCAACATGGCATCATTGATCTACGCGCGGGCCGGTGGCGAACTGTAACGTAACTCTACTGCGCAAGCTGGGCCCCTGAATCTGTGCTGCGGAGTACATTCACCCGGCCTACTCAGGTTCTACATCGATTTTACTCATCGAATTTGACAGGGTTTGACATCTGCCTTTTTTGCATTTTTCCACTTTGAACTGTTTGATTATTTTATGAATTAGGTGTATCCGTCGATTTGCCACATTAACTTCAAGGTCATTTATTTGTCAGCCAATTTGTGATAGGAATATACACACATGCAGTGCAATACAGAATATTCGTGTACATCACGAAATAATCGTGCCACCAGTACGTTCAAAATACGTATACTGCTTTCAAATGACATTGTGTAACTGTTTCCATTCAAATATCAATTGTAAATGATACGTGATATTTGTACTACAGTGCGTATTATTCATATTGAGGTGTAATGCTTCTCCAAAATAACAGCTGTGTATTGCAATACAATATATTATATATATAATAATATATATATATATATATATTATATATAATAACATACACACTTACTAATGTTCGTGAGTTAAAACAATAGCTACAACGTTCTCTGTGGAGGCTATTTATTATCACGTTCGTACATTATTTTCCATTCATAATCAAAACGCGTTGGTCAGTTCTTTCAAGAGAAGCGGTGCGGTTGATTTACACTGGCAGACATGCTATGCAAATTGATACTACGCAGCCTGTGTGTCAGACAAGCATGGCCATTTCGCCAACAATGATCAAATAGGCGGTACGTAAGCCAATGCGAAGTGTCGTGTTCTAACCAGGAGACGAAGGGTGCGTTTTTATTTCCGGGTATTGTATTCCATCTTGCATCGACACACGTGTTCGATCGATCGAACAATCGTTTAGGAGTGAGCATTGTGTCTTTGTTCAAGGACGGCGTTGAGTGTGGTGAATTAGACCAGATTCTCTTTCATATGAAATGGAGTGTGCTTGCATTGTGATACATTGAACCAAAAGAACGCGGAAGAGATTTGTATCTGGTAAGTGGCTATACCACCAGTGTGTCAGGGTTCTTCAAGAAATAATTTTTTATTTACAGCTTGTAAAATAAAGACTTGACGAAGAATAGTCGGAATGTCATCTATGCATTTAAGTTGAATCAGTAAGTTCTTGAAAGGTCTGCTTTGAACAAAAATTAGTGTTGATAGGGAATCGGAAAAGAGGGAAATATCTGAGTTAGAGGGGTACTGGATACTTAAATCCAGGGATTTAAATATATTTCAGGCTTCTCAAAAGAAAATGGAAAAATAGTCTGGGAAACTGAAGTGACAATCAAAGGGAGAATTCAACGAAGTAACAGCGTATTCAGAGCAAGATCTTGAGTTTTGGTTTGATCCATCTGTGATCATTTATATGTTTTTGTAGTTCTGAATTAATGAGTTTAAGTAAGAGTGGTAAAATTTTATTCTGGAATCTCTATGTATGGCAATACCTTCAGAATTATCCAAGCCTCTGCGTATGAAAGACTCACTAGTTACCAAAATGAAATCAACATCGATCTTCCATTTATTCTCCTTAGAGGTCTTAATTCTCTCCCTCCAGAGGAACCTTTTCCTCCATCTATGAACCTCTAAGCAAAGCATTTAGATTATATATCGGTTATCAGTTCTCAGTAAACCGACTCTTTTAACGCTTAATTGTGACGACAGAAAAATATTTGATTTGCTACATAGCATTTTACCTAATAATTGCATTTATTTCAAACAATAAGTGCATGACGAAAATGGAGATACAATGCGAAAGTGATAGTTTAATATTGGTTTCAAGTGTTTAATTATAATAATGAATCGCATAAAATCTTTGCATGCTGTTCTTAAGAGTTGAAAATTACAATTCTTCAACAAGCGTGTTCCCATAAATTATCTAAGGGCTTGGCGAATGTATTGGTAATTACCTGGAACCCGTACATTTCCTTCCAAACACATATTTTTCACGTACTACAAACCAATAACGTTACCTGCTTACTAAAAAGCTTCCCAAATAACCCAGTGGCGATACTGCCGAAATTCATGAACACCAAGTAAAATTTTCACAGCCGAGTAATAATACTTCGCAATATGGTAATAAATGTATGTTGGCGTCACGAAAGGCACGTTAATGAAATTTAATTACAAGCCTGTAGAAGTTCTTTAGTATGCCCTTAAGCGTAAAGTCTTTGACAGGCTTTGGAGTCATGACTTTCACGTTCCTCCCGTCTCCTTCTCCTACCATCGCTGAGCCGCTTTGCGACACAATGGTCCGAAATGAATGAAAATACGCGCATTGATACAGAAACAGAATAATTGATAACCCTGTTTTTTAATTGTATGGAATTTTCATGAGTTTCTGTCAATAAAAACATCATTCGTTAAAAAGCGCGTTTAGGCTTTTATTCGGCCTTCTTCAGGGCTATAGTAAAGGTTTTGTAAGATGTAGCTTTTTAAGTTATTGTGATCATGTATACGATATTTGGGGTCGATATCCTGTCAAGAAAAGTATCAGTCCATCGATATTATCGAACTTCAAGTGTACCTGCAATTAAAATCAATTTATTATGATATGCTAGTAATATAGGTTTTTTATAACGACTTTGCAGTTGTGTTATTAATTTCACGATACTATAGATGTTACAATATTATAACCCAAACTACAAATATTGAAGGCGAAAGTATTATTAGATATTTTGTGACTTCCAATCGCAGCCAATTGTAATTTTAAAATATCTAGTGTTTTCACTTTAATAAATAGATGATTATTGTTTTAAAAGATGAGATTAACTCTCTATTTGTTTTGCTATCAAAATGTATTTGCAGATATTTTCAGCTCAAGAAATATAAAGATTGCGATATACGTCAATGTTACAACCACTTCATAAACCTTCATAATACATTGCAGCACAAAAATGGATGACATATATTATTCTGGACTTTATACTTTGTAAAAATTTACTGAATAATCTCTATTGATTGACAACTGTTTCGAAAAATGGCAACTTCGAGAGGTTGCTGCTTTTATGGAGTTTCACATACAGGGGAAATTATAAAGGAAGAAAACCACACATGTAAATAGAAAGAAATGGAAGAAGAGAGAAATGTGAGAGAAATGAAAGTATTCAGAAATTCTTTAGTAACTTGTATGAAAGGAAAGATGCAATGTGGTTTTTCGAATTTGTTGTCGTGAAAATGCCTAAAAAGTCTTGTCCCACCAAATTAAGCAATAAAATGTTTATCAGTAAATATTTCATAAATATCCTGCCTTAAGGGTTGGATTACCGTGCAGCGAATATATCCTGAAATTAAATTATTTTCGATTGTAAATCGAATATAAGTTGCATGATTGAGTCCGTCCGCCATTGAGAAGTGTGAACAAGTAATTCGTACGTTATGAAGGACATGTATGTAAATTTAGCCAATTTTTTATAGTAGTAAAGTAAAAGAAATCCATTTTAATAATCTCCAAAACTATAAACATTAATTGAGATGTGACTTTCCTGACAAAACTTTCCTCTCGGAATTATATCGTTAAGAAGAAAAGACACCTTCACACATACACATACACACACACACACACACACACACACACAAATGAAAGGCACTGAATAAGATACTTAACGTGTGTGTCAGAGAGTACACTACAGAATATATTTCACTAAATATATTCTCTAGAATCTGGAGTAGTCAAACAAAAGAAAAAAAACAAACAAACAAAAACTATTGATGCTGGTTACAACTGTATAAAAAATTATAGATAATAAAAATAGTGCAAGACTTCAAAAATTACCCAGCATTATTCCACCTAACGTCATTTTGCCATAACTACGAATTAAGATAATACAGTGTTTCATCTTCCGTTAAACACACATTTAGCAACAACTAAATCATAATTTGTAATCATACTAGTTTTATTACACAATAAAAATAACTAATAATATAATAAATAATACCTGCAGATGAAGCCACGATAAGATATATTAGTGAACGTCATATTTTTCCAATAATATAGTTTAATATAGCATACACTACTTTTACTTCAACTCAAATTTTATTTTTTGTTTGCAACGTTCATTATGCAATTACTGTATCGTTGATGCCGTCATCCGTCATTTAGACCCACTGCGTTCGCTTGAAGCGGGACGTACGGCCGCCCTCCGAAGACGGCATATAACGGAGCGACGCGCGCACTTGCGTCGGCGACGGAGCTCATTAAGATGAATTGAGGAGATAACTCACGCGGCGCGACGAGAGGTGCGGGATTAACCGAAGGCGGGAATCGCGACACGCCGAACGCCTCGGATAACGCACAGACGCTACGCACCAGCGACGCCCGCCCGCTCGCTCGTTCGCCTGCTCACCCGCCCGCTCGACCGCCCAACCGCTCGTTCGGCCGCCCACCCATCCGCTCGCTCGCTCGCCCGCCCCCCCCCCCCCGCCCGCGCCCGCCCGCTCGCCCGCCGCTGCTCGCCCGTCCCCCCTCGCCCGTCCGCCCACTCGCCCGTCCGCTCAATCGCCCGTCCACCCACTCGCCCGTCCGCCCATTCGCCCGTCCGCCCACTCGCCCGTCCGCCCACTCGCCCGTCCGCTCACTCGCCCGTCCGCCCACTCGCCCGTCCGCCCCCTCGCCCGTCCGTCCACTCGCCCGTCCGCCCACTCGCCCGTCCGCCCACTCGCCCGTCCGCCCACTCGCCCGTCCGCCCACTCGCCCGTCCGCTCAATCGCCCGTCCGCCCACTCGCCCGTCCGCCCACTCTCCCGTCCGCCCACTTGCCCGTCCGCCTATTCGCCCAACCGCTCACCCACTTGTCCGCCTGCTCAGTCCCCACGCCTACCCTCTCTCCCACTCGCTCGCTGCTACCTCCCCCGTCCACCGCCCCCCGCACCCCCCGCACGGCTTCCCTCATTTGCCCGGTCTCCCACCCGCTCGCGCCAGAGTCGGGAGATCGAGGTAATCCACGGGTACCGCGTTAGACAGCTAATTGTCGAGTTTTACGCATAATTTGCGCCTACTCGATTAAACGGCCGCTAACGCCGCTGACGTCAGGCGGCTATACACGCCCGCTTGCCACGCTTCGACGCGCGGCACAGGGTGTTCGGGAGATTTCGCCTCGTGGGAAGACGCGTCCCTTGTACGAGAGCGACTGTCTTGGTTCAAAAGTAGTTAGGAATAAAATGAAGGTACCATTGTTTAGAATTTTCTCTAAGTTGGTTGTTTCTGTTCGGGAAAATTAGCCAACAATAAACTATTTCTTCTGCTCAAGGGCACCGGGAGCGGTAGCTCAGTCCCCTCTTTCCCTAGTTCGGCAGGCCGGGACCTGATCTAAGGATAATCCGCTGAGAAGCGGCACTTCTCAGCTAGATCCTCATTTATTCCCGAGAGGCCACTGTGTGTGATAGATTTATTCTGAAAATAGTTTGATTTTGACTGTATAATTCAAAACAACATGTAACAAGTATTGTACCACAGCCTTTGGGTAAATGACCCACATCTCGATCAGGTTTTTCGTCCAGTTTCCCTGATCCTTTGAGCAGATGCTGAGATGGTCCCTTGTTTTGCTTCTGGACATAAATGTAAGTTCATTATCAGGGCACGTCTTCTAGAATTCAGTGGAAAATATAGTTATTCAAATTACCGTTCTCAACGTTGTCGCGGCAGGAATTTATTGCTGATTTACCCTTGAAAATAGATTTTATTTCATCGGAGCGAATGTTTTGTCCTTGCAAAAAACCCTGATATTCTTTCTGTTTTCAAAATTCAAGTTGAATATGGGTTAGGGTAGGAATCACAGAATTTAGAAAACGTGCACAGAATACACTTTCCCATAGCACGTCCTACACAGTTTTTAACTGTTTTTGACGTAATAAATAAATAGTTACGAAAAGCTTGTAACACTTCTCAGCTAGTTCCGCGCTTATTCCCTAGAGGCCAGTGTATGAGATAAATTTATTCTGCAAATAGTTAAAAAAAAGCTTGTGACAAAATTTAATAATAATAATAATAATAATAATAATAATAACAACAACACTATAACAAATGAATAGTATACGATCGATGGCTTTCACAGACGGAATCAATATGGGTACAAGTCTCCTCCCGTCAGGCTCACAGGCCTAGGACCCTAGGATCGTTAGCGGAATGATGGTTAATGATAGGTCAAGGTAGGTAATGATTAGCGAACCATACTGGTGGAATGCGAGTTGTCGGAGAAAACACAAGTACTCCGAGAAAACCTGCCTGAACCCGCTTGTTTACTACAAACTCCACTTGGGACCGCCTCGGATTGAACCCAAGCACCTGCGGTGGAAGACATGCAGTCTGACCACTACGCCATGGGTCTCCCGAAAATTAGTGAAAATATGTCAAATGTTACCAGGTCATAAACTATGAATTAATATTGATTATTACGAAACTGCCAGCAACATTGCAATATTTAACACAGAGTGAGTACCAATTGTCTAACCTGAGAACAATTAAAGGAAGAACATTTATTTAATCATGATTCGTCACGTCCATTCAACAGTTGATGCATTGCTTTGAAAATATTTGAACTGGCTGAAAAAAATAACTGGTGTACCTTTGAATCTCTGACATTTTCATGTTTTCTGATAACAGTTTGACGAAACATAGATTGTGTATTACTTGCTCTGGAAATAATAAAAAATACAGCAATCTTTTGATACTGTGTGTGTAATGGACTAATGTGTAAATGAACAATAGATTGTTCAATGTATTTGATTTAAATGATTTAGCTAATGATGATTGGTTATTAATTAATGTATCTAAACATGTGGTGTTTTATATTCAATATTTTTCATAAGACTACTTTACATCAAATGTCTAAGTGAGGGTCATGTACAGTCTATTGAGCGGTGCTGAAAATGAGTTTCTCGAACATATTTGACAAAGTGTCGATACTAATGCTACTTCGAACCTAATTCAGGGCATTATCGCTCATCAGTTTATTTGTCGTTTGTCGGATAGCTCTGAAGATGGATATAGCTCTATGATTATCCCCGAATATAAAGAAGCGTCCCGTATGAAGCCTGTTATTTTTGAAAATTGCTCAAAATAGATAACCAAATTTAGCGTGATTATGAAAATATACACTTATAGACGACCTATATGTATAATATTTCTTATTATTTTACCCTTCTCCAACCCCTGCTTTAAGGAGAAATGCGAGATAATAGTGAGCCTGCACTGTTCGCCGATCAGTGAAATTTTCTGACGCGAACATTGGAGTTGCAATTCCGAATATTTAAAAGAACAAATAGAAACAGAAAGAAGGGTTGACAAAATTTAACTGAATAAGCGTTACCTTTATTTCTCAAGGATGCAAACATCAGAATGACATAAAAGTAATTCCTGTATTACTTCGATTATAATTTTTTTCCAGTATGTCACTGTATTTTTATAAAGGAAATGTAGGTTGCTTGACATTTCGTTTTTATGAGAACTTCCGTCTTTCTCTAAATAGTAGAAAACTTGTACTGTTTTTCTTCATTTTGCATGAAGCTTCGGCTAGCGATATTCAACGATATACATGTCTATTTGCGGGTTCGACCTCAGCAATATGTTCGGGAGATATTGCCTTTTATACGTTCGTTTCTCGGGTGGTACTAGTTGTTACATGCAGTTATTTATCAATGGGTAGAATGAAATCGGAAAACATTGAAAATTTATATTTTGAGGAGAATATGTATTAAAATGAGATTAGTTAAATTGGAATTTTAAAGAGTGAATTAGTTACGTTACAAAAAAGGGCCATTCTTTTCCAGGAATGTCACTTATAAGGACCATAAATGAGTATAATTTGAATTATGTTTAAATAGTTTTTAACATTCCTTCATAATAATAATGTTTCATCATCATATGCAAATATTGTGGGTACATATTCTTACATTTCACAAAAATTATAACCATCCCGAATTGTGTTGAAATTGTTCTCAAATTCTTGTTCTCAATACAGCATATCAAAGCATGGAAGAAACACAATAATGAAATTGAAATATTTAATAAACATTTATCGACTTAACTTCATTGTTCGCGTTCATTATTCGCGCAGGAAAAATGCAAGGTCTAAATTTTCTCGTAATGCAGTCATCCGCCGAAACTCTCACCCAGAAAAGTTCAAGGTTTGAAGAAAACGACGCAGTTAACAGATCTTGATCGTCCTCTTTGGCAATGGGCCAGAGAGATTCAGTGCTTCATGTGGCTTCCTCCAGCATCGGCTGACCTATCGGGAGGGCGTTCCTTAACTCCTCGGCGAACAACATAGCTTCACTGTAAGGAACTTTCAGTACCTCTTTTCTACCGTCTTCTCCCGGTGGTGGTTCTGCACCTTTCACCTGCAATAACTTCTTCGAAAGAGGAAACAGATAGGAATATCACAAGCACATGCGCACGAAAAAACATGTCAACTAACTCACAAAAAATATTTTTTAAACCCAAATTTTACTTACAAATAATACTTAATTTCACTAACTTTACTGATTATTATTATTATTATTATTATTATTATTATTATTATTATTATTTGTTTGTCAATCGTTTTGTGGATTTGCTAGAACACTAATTTATTTTCAAATTCAGTATTCCAATTATGTAGACTCGTTTTTCGACGTATTTAATTAAATATTAAAAAATATATTCTGACTGATAAAATATGAAGTAAATAATTCTTACAAGTATCACAATTTTGAAATAGCTAATTTAATTATGGATGATTAAAAGTCGCAAATGTTGGGTTTTATTAAACAACATTCAAAATTCATGCTACATATTATATTTTCAGTAATCCAATATAGGCGGGTTGGTCGCTGTGAATAAAATACGATAAATAAGGTTGGTGGAAAGGAAGAAATTCAAAATTCATATTCCATGAAAATGAAATTTCCATATTCCGTTACACGTTGAAAGTATTGTTTGAGCCATAATTATTCAAGTTTCGTTAATGAAGATATATGAGAAAATCATAAAGAAAATATGTATGTAAAACATATTTTACAACAGACTTATTTTTCAACAAAAAAATTAATCGAAATTCGTGTCCTACTCATCACATCTCTAGAATGCGGCAACTCCACCCGCGAAACTATGGGAGTATTCAATGGGAACCTTGGGTGGGAACCATTTTCCCACTTCAGATGAGAAAAAGTCATTGATTTTTACTTTCTCGCCCTTAGAAAGTACTTCGTAAGTAGAGAAAATTATATAATCGCGCGCCAGAAAACGGTGAATATTTTTATTTACTACACGTACTTGACGGTTCTGGGTCCTCGAGAATTCTATTATTATATTGCTATATAACATTGTATTGTTGTGTAATAGTACTATTATAATCCTATTGTACCGTACCCAGCAACCGGAAACATTTATATATATAGTAATAACGGGATCCATAAATAACGACAAAAACAACAACAACAACAACAATAATAATAATAATAATAATAATAATAATAATAACAACAGCAACAACAACAACATAATGTCTTATTTTTCACGATATATTGAGTTAATAACGAATGAGATATTTTGCAACCTTGAAAGTGCTGTGTTTCTCTCTCAATTTTATGTCATTGCTGGAACTTCATATATATATATATATAATTAATATACATTTAATGATAGTATACAGATGGTGGGAACCCAAAACCGGCTACTGGCACGCAGTTATGTGAACACCGTGACGCCTGATCGTCGCTGGAACGTCACTGCAAGCTGTTCTGCCTCTCCACCATTTACATACTGAGAGGCGCAAAATATATCAGACAAAAAGCTACGACCATTAAAGAGACATTTTGTAGTAAACGAGATCGTAAAGAGTACAGATAGTATAATGTGTAAATAAAAATAGAGCAGGTTTGGCAAAGACAATGGTAACGACGGTGCAAAACGAGAAAATAATGCCGACATTTAAGGACGGTAAGTGGAATAATAAAACAAATAATCCGACAACTGTGAATATCAAATCTTAGCGCATATATGAAAAGATTTTTTTCAGATCGTATTTTTTCTTG
>CAXIVR010000005.1:73397216-73414329 GCA_964035755.1 Teleogryllus oceanicus | reverse complement strand
CCCCCCGCCGTCCGCCCACTCGCCCGTCCGCCCACTCCCCCGTCCGCCCACTCGCCCGTCCGCCCACTCGCCCGTCCGCCCACTCGTCCGTCCCGCCCACTCGCCCGTCGTCCACTCGTCCGTCCGTCCACTCGTCCGTCCGTCCACTCGTCCGTCCGCCCACTCGTCCGTCCGTCCACTCGTCCGTCCGCTCAATCGCCCTGTCGGCCCACTCGCCCGTCCGTCCACCTCCCGTCCACCCACTCGCCCGTCCGCCCACTCGCCCGTCCGCCCACTCGCCCGTCCGCCCACTCGCCCGTCCCCTCGCCCACCTGCTCACTCACCACGCCTGCCCTCTCCCACTCGCTCGCTGGCTCGCCTGCCCACTCACACCCGTTCGCCCGCCCTCTCGCCTACCTCCCGCAATCCCACTCCCGCACGTGTACCCACCCATCTCCCCGCCTCCAACTTGCTCGCCCTTCCATCCGCCTGTCCTCCAACCCCCCCTGGTCTCTCCCGCTCGCGCAGAGTCAGAGATCGAGGTAATCAGGGTTACCGCGTTAGACAGCCAATTGTCGAGTTTTACGCTAATTTGCGCCTACTGATTAAACGGCCGCCAACGCCGCTGACGTCAGGCGGCTATACACGCCCGCTTGCACGCTTCGACGCGCGGACAGGGTGTTCGGGAGATTTCGCCTCATGGGAAGACGCGTCCTTGTACGAGAGCGACTGTCTTGGTTCAAAAGTAGTTGGGAATAAAATGAAGGTACCATCGTTTGAATTTTCTGTTGGTTGTTTCGTTCGGAAATTAGTCAACAATAAACTATTTCTTCTGCCAGGCCCGCTTCAATCGAAAGCTGCACCTCCGCCCGCATAGCAGTACGTTTATTCCCTATCATCCGTATTAGGTTTTTGGAGGAGGCTCCCCACTCCTTTAACTTCACCACGGGGAGCGGTAGCTCAGTGCATCAACTGATGTCACGCAGCGCCTCTGACCGAGATCCTAGTTCACTCCTCACGGCGGATTGATCACAGCTTATCAGCCAGGTCGAATTCAGTCGCTGTCTGGAGGAGAATTTTAGGGCCGGCTGCTCTGATCTGTAGTTTTCTCCGATCAACACCAGGCGAATGCCGAGCAGTATCCTACCAAAGGCCACGGACCGCGCGCGATCCTTCTTACTCTTCCTGTCCTATCCTCTCCCTTACACACACACACACAACACTTACACGAACATGCACTACACTACATATTCCGGAGACCGGTCGGAGTCTAGAGCTTGTCCTGGCTGGGCGGTGCCCTGCTGGTGGAGAGTCCTGGTTAGGGGAAACCCCACTAGCCGACGGTAGGTCGGTGCCGGATCTGCCATCCAGCGAGGGAAAATCACTGCCATCTCCTGAGAAAAACAAGCACTACACTAACGGGACTAATGACCAAGCAGTTGACGCGCCTGGAAATACGAAAAATCAATCAATCAATCATCTCCTCTTCCCTAGTTCAGCGGCCAGACCTGGTCTAACGATAATCCGATAAAGGAAATGTAGGGCTTGATATTTCGTTTTACGAGAACTTCCGTCTTCTCTAAATGGGTAGAAAACTTGTGCTGTTTTTCTTCATTTGCATGAAGCTTCGGCTAGGATATTCAACGATATAAATGTCATTTGCGGTCTGACTTGTGCAATATGTTCGGAGGGGTTCGTTTCGGGTGGTACTAGTTGTTACATGCAGTTATTTTAAAGGGGTAGAATTAAATCAAAAACATTGAAAATTTATATTTTGAAGAGAAATGAATTAAATGAGATTAGTTAAATTGAATTTTAAAGAGTGAATTAGTTACTTAAAAAGGGCTAGTCTTTCCAGGAATGTCACTTATAAGGAAATAAATGAGCAGAATTTGAATTATATTTAATTAGTTTTTAACATTCCTTCATAATAATGTTTATCATCATATGCAAATATTAGTACATATGCTTACATTTCACAAAAATTATAACATCCTGAATTGTGTTGAAATTGTTCTCAAATTCTTGTTCTCAATACAGCATATCAGTTTAAGAATATTTCCTTTCCACTTTTAGCTACCATTGACGTAACTTCTTTCTGTATACCATTACAGGTAATCCAATAATGAACAATTATTAATCGTTCCATAAAAAGTTTCTATTGAACCTAATTATTAATTATTACATTTTAAAATTGAATTTTTATAAGTTGAGCTTCAACAACCTTTTCAAAATTGAGAGCCTGAGCAAAATGGAATTGACGCTTCCAACGCCAACTCAATAAAAAAGCATGGAAGAAAACACAGTGAAATTGAATATTTAATAAACATTTATCGACTTCATCATTAAGAATTCATAATTTCCCAGGAAAATGCAAGGTCTAAATTTTCTCGTAATGCAGTCATCCGCCGAAACTCTCACCCAGAAAAGTTAAGGTTTAAGAAAACGACGCAGTTAACAGATCTTGATCGTCCTCTTGGCAATGGGCCGGAGATTCAGTGCTTCAGTGGCTTCCTCCAGCATCGGCTGACCTATCGAGGGCGTCCTTAACCCCTCGGCGAACAACATACTTCACTGTAAGGAACTTCAGTACCTCTTTTCTACTGTCTTCCGATGTGGTTCTGCACCTTCACCTGCAATAACTCTCAAAAGAGGAAACAGGAATATACAAGCTCATGCATATGAAGAAACATGTCAACTAAGTAACAAAACTTTTTAATCCAAATTTTCTTATAAATAATATTAATTTAATACTTTACTTTAAAAATAAATATTATTAAAATATAAAATATAATAATTATTATAAATAATTATTATAAAAATAATTATTATTTGTTTTCAATCGTTTTGTGGATTTGCTAGAACACCAATTTACTTTCAAATCCAGTATTCCAATTATGTAGACTCGTTTTCCTACGTATTTAGTTAAATATAAAAATATTCTGACTGATAAAATATGAAGTAAATAATTTTACAAATATCACAATTTTGAAATAGCTAACTTAATTGTGGATGATTAAAAGTCGCAAATGTTGGTTTATTAAACAACATTCAAAATTCATGCTCATATTATATTTTCAGTCATCCAATATAGGCGGGTTGGTCGCGTGAATAAAATACGATAAATAAGTAAGGAAAGGAAGAAATCATTCCATGAAATGAAATTCATATTCCAACACGTTGAAAGTATTGTTCGAGCATAATTATTCAAGTTTCGTTAATGAAGATGTATATGAGAAAATTATAAAGAAAAATATGTATAAAACATATTTTTACAACAGACTTATTTTTCAACAAAAATTACTGAAATTCGTGTCCTACTGTCACATCTCTAAATGCGGCCACTCCACCCGCGAAACTATGGGAGTATTCAATGGAAACCTTGGGAAACCCATTTTCCACTTCAGATGGGAAAGTCATTGATTTTACTGTCTCGTCCTTAGAAAGTACTTCTAAATAGAGAAAAATTAATCCCGCCAGAAAACGGTGAATATTTTTATTTACTACATGTACTTGAGGGTTCTGGGTCCTCGACAGTTCTATTATTCTATTGCAATAACATTATTGTTGTGTAATAGTACTATTATAATCCTATTGTACCGTACCAGAAAACTGGAAACATTTATATATAGTAACACTGATCCAATAATAACAACAAAACAACAACAATAATAATAATAATACAATAACATTTAATGTCTCATTTTTCACGAGATATTGAGTTAATAACGAATGAGATATTTGCAGCCTGTTAAGTGCTGTGTTTCTCCACAATTTTATGTCATTGCTGGAACTTCATATATAATTAATATACATTTAATGATAGTATACATATGGTGGGAACCCAAACTGGCTACTGGCACGCAGTTACGTAAACACCGTAACGCCTGATCGTCGCTGAACGTCACTGCAAGCAGTTCTGCCTTCCACCATTTACATACTGTAACCGCTTGTCATCGGCTACACTCATGACAAAAGAAAATTGAAGGACAATACCTCGACACCTTGCCCTACAAATAGTTCCTAGAGAAGAAGAGATGGCGTTACCTGAAACAAATTTGAACGTACTTTCGCCCTAGCCAATCAGAACTTTGTAGAAAGCGAATGTGGTACGAGGCTTGACTCGACGAGATTGTCTTTCTTCCGGATCGAGACGCTGAAGTGATTAGATGGCACTATTCCACCACACAACCGACGAGGAACGGAAATACCAGAAATGAGTTTATTAAAAGGTAATTGTCTAAGTATTTTGCATGGGATTAATCACTGTGATATGTCAAGATTAGAAAATTGATAGGAATATTAGCAGTAATGCAACGAATGTAGAATAACAGTGGTAGTGGACTAAAATGAATTTATGAAACCACGTGTACATTCTGTTGCTGGAATATAGAAGAGATTTTTGTAACATAGGACGTTTCTGTTTCTTTGTTACAGCTTTTTCAGTTTTAGTTTGAGCAGTTACTTATTCTACTTTTATTCTATTTCATTTTATTTATGGATTTCATTCGAAAATTCTATTGAGAATTTTGATAATTCCTGAAAAGCATAGTTTATTCAACAACTGGCTAACTTTCACTAAAACAAAGTTATAATTTGGAGTTTGGACTCGCATTCTAACGCGACCATCACCTTCGTGTAAGCTGTGGTTTAACTGGGCTGTACAACGAGAGAAGCGCATCGAAATACCTGATTCCATCTGAGGCAGCGCACGAACTGTCGCAGACAACGACGACCTTGGGGGTGAACGTCGCTCGACAGCCGTCTACTCAGCGTGGACCAGCTTGGAGAATCTGCCGGTCGAGTCAACAGAAAAGCAGAAAGAATATTTACTAAATTGCAGCTTGAAAACTTTCAAGATAGAATTATGATTGCACAAATTAAACGTTGTAATATGAGCTTTCCTCAGTAACAGACATGATCGACAAGTTTTACTAAATATTAGTCTTGATAACTAGTAATTTATTTTGCAGTCGTAAGAGAAATCAGATCAAATAATTTTATGTTTATTGATAAAAGTCGTCCTTGTGTATAATTCTTTATCTAAATTCTACATAATTGACTTGATGTTATTTGAAATCATTTAAGAGGAATGTCTATAAAAAGGTTTGAATATGAATGAAAGCTGTTAAATGTTTCTGTAAAACGTTATTTCATGAACAGCCAAGGACTTGTAAACAGAATTTGCACTGCGAGGTCACGCAGAAGTTGAATATTAATGTAAAATGAGGTAGTATTATTTAAGATTGAAAAGATATTAGTGAATTTTGTATATTGTTTGTATGTATTTTTTACAGGATGGTTATTTAAATTGTGAATTGTGGGTTTCATTAAGAGATAATTTGTTTTGAGAAGTGTACATATGTATTTACTTGTTTCTGTGTAAATGTAGATCAGAGTCACTATTATTCTACAGAAAACTGCAGTTTAGGTAGGAGTTAGTACCATTGTGTAATCAAAAGGAAAAGTAATCACGTAGAGAATATGTGAACGTGAGTGTACGAAAGATCATATTGAAAGAATATATGTTACTTGTTCTTTAAAACTATGAAATTGTGTTTGTTTGTTAAATGAATATTAGTTAGCAAAGACGAACCCACCACTGATAGGGAATTATCCATAATTTGAGGTATTCCAGGTTTGTGTGACGGTGTAATCACACGTCACGAAACAAGTAAATACAGATTTACTTCTGTAATCGGCGTACTACGAAATAGTTAGGTAGATACGTGATGGTTTACATACTGAGAGGCGCAAATATATCAGACAAAAAGCTACGACCATTAAAAAGACATTTGCAGTAAAAGAGATCGTAGAGAGACAGATAGTAATGTAAATAAAAAAGCAGGTTTGCAAAGACAATGGTGACGACGGTACATGAAAAATAATGCTGACATTTAAGGACGGTAAGTGGAATAATAAAACAAATAATCCGACAACTGTGAATATCAAATCTTAGCGCATATATGAAAAGATTTTATTTCGCAGTCGTATTCTGTTTTCTTGAAATCTGTCTCAAGGCTTTGGTTGTATGATAATCAATTGATCTGTTGAGATAAATGTTGATGTGATAATGTTGACGTTTGTAAGCTTATACATTAATTGTATCTGCAATAGTTATATTACTACGTAGTGGCAGAACAATTTAATTTAAATACATTACTATTAAAGAAATGTATACATTATTTTTTTAATTTATTATGAAGCAAAAATCTATTCTAAATGCAATGGGTGAGGGCGATAAGTAAGGTGGCGTTGAGGAAACGACGACAGCAGTTTTCCGAAAAAAACATTTACTACTTCCAGATATTTGTTCGTACGTCTGTTTTCCTCGAGATATTTCTACCGTCTGAAGATGAATGGATCATAGTGAGCGCAGCCACACGCCAAAATTCATAAGGCAACGATAGCCTTTCAACATGTAGAGCCAAGGGAGTCAGCCACTGCGGAGACAAAGAAAGCGATATGATCCACCAGAGTGACGAACACATTGACGATTTATTTTAGATTTTTTTCTTTTGATGCAAGCCTCGTAAATACTCAGTCGACGAATAATTCTGCTATTTCAGAGGAGAAGCTGGTGTTAATGTTTTTCTTTAGTACTCGTAGATTCGGTAAGTATAGCTTAATAACACTTATCTGATTTGTACACAAACGACTAAAACACACTGTAAACACTACATAACATCATATAAACTGGAGCGGTAGCTCAGTGCATCAACTGATGCCACTGCAGCGTCTCTGACCAGGAGGTCCTAGGTTCGAGTCCTGACGGCGGCAAGATTTTCGACACTAGCTTTTCAGCCAGATCGAATTCAGTGGCTGTCTGAGGAGAATTCTAGGGCAGGCGCTCTAATCGGTTTCCGGTTTCTCCAATCAACGGGAATGCCGGAGCAGTACCTACCAACGGGCACGGACCGCGCGCGATCTGTCCTCTTCCTTTGTTCTATCCTCCTTACACACTCACTTATACCAACATGCGCCACTACCACATATTTCGGGAGACCGGTCGGGAGCTTAGAGCTTGTCCCGGCTGGGCAGTGCCCGCGGTGGAGAGTCCTTAGAGGAATCCGACTAGCCGACGGTAGGTCGGCGCCTGATCTCGCCATCCAGCGAGGGGAAGATCACCGCCATCTCCCGAGAAAACAGGCACCTACACTAACGGGACTAATGACCAAGCAGTTGACGCGCCCGAAACACACAGGATCTTTAACATGCAGTAAATCTACTACATGGAGAGCCGGCTTTATTTTCCTCCGAAGGAAGGCGTTCGCCCTAAAAATACACGGCGTCGATGGGGTTGAACCCCGAAAACCCGGGTACAACAAGCCCGGTACGCTGACCGATACCACCGAACCTGAAGTGAGAGCAGTGCAATGTACGCCTGTGGGCGCCATCGGTAGCACGGAGACAGCAGCGGGGGTGGGAATCACTTGGGGAGGGGCGACGTCCAATTGGGACACCGGTAGCTACATTGAAGAGATCTGGGGAAGCACCCATCTCCACCTCGGGGCGGGGGCGAGGACTGGGGCACGACGGATGGTCGAGGCAGGCAGAAGTGTGGTTGTGGTGTCGGGGGGGGGGGATTGCGACAACGCCCATCCAGAGGCAAAAACAACTTATTATTCCGACATTTTTCCTAAACCACAATTTGATGTCTAATATAAGCGTATAATACACCACCGTGTCAGGCGCAGCTACGTGTTGGCGGGAGCTGGGGGCCGTCCGCGGGCGTGGGAGGGGGGGGCGAGGGGGTCCCGTGAACTCGGCGGGGGGGCAGAACCCCAGTAGGGCGGAAACCCTTCCGGGCAAGCGGGCGTCTTCGCGGTGCCTCGCCCGCGCCTTCGGCGGGGCCCGCGGCCGCCCGGCTGCGCCTCGGCGGCGGCGCACGACCCTCTGCCCCCGCGGCATCGCGGCGGAGGCGGTCCGTCGCGTTCGCGTCGGCGGTCGCGTTCACTTTCTCGCCGGAGCCCACGGCACTCGGCGAGTCCTGGAGCTTGCCCCGGGGAAGCTGAGCGAGGATTCTACGGGGGGGCGATGGCTGGCAAACGGCAGCAGGGAACCCTGCGGTGAGTCGGGACCCAGCAGGTCGCCAAAGGCAGGAATAGGTTAAGAATAGGATGTTGGAAACATCAAAGGTCTAGGCTCAAGCTCGGAAATCAAGACTTCCGGGACATAAACACATTTGATATTGTCTTCCGAGAAACTTGCGGGAAGGGGGGTGAGACTTTAAGTGTCTGGTTTTCAGCAAGCAAAACTAAAAACGTAGAGGAAAGGGTAGGTACCCTGAGGTGTGCATATTTCGGATAGGTTGGGCAACTATTTAGAAATACAACAAACTCCGAATTTTCATAGACTAGAATGCAAAATACAGACTGCAATTGTATTTATATACCGTCACCACAGGGCTGCGTTATTTTTCTCAGAAGCTTTTGGTGAATCATAATTTCTTAGACTCGGAAGCAAGTACCCGAATATGATTTACTAGTCTTAGGTGACATGAATGCTAGAATTGGTATGAGCAGGAAGTATTTTGGGAGTTCGATCGGCAAGAAGCGAGAGCTAATTTAGAAAAGCAGACTCAGTCATCAATAATGGGTGTGGAATTAGAATTATGCGAGAATTTAATCTCGAAATCTTAAATGGCAACTATGGACAGGATACTGAAGGAAACTAATTTTATTAGTGGGAATGGAGTAGTGTAATAGATTAGTTTCTGTTGTCTCATGAAAGAATAAACAATTTATTAGATTTTGGAATCGAATTAGGCAGAATCCGACCATTTGCTTGTGTTCATTTATCAGTAAATGTACTGAACTGCCAAGGCAGTGGACGGGCGGGAGCAAAAACTTCAATAGCAAGAGACGGTTAATGGAAAGGGGAAAAAGGACGGGAATTTGCAGAGGCTATTCTTAACTCGGTGGGGTGGGCACGAGAGGAGGGTCACCGGAAAGGCAAGAAAGGGAATTTAGAAAGGAGACTCTTTCGCGCAGGAGGGGCGAATGTGGGGAGAGGAGGAAGGTACTGACCCAAGGATGGTTTTAGGGAGGAGTGTCGGTGAGCAGGCGTGAAGCAATAGTAGCCTTAAAGTTCAGAACAGTGAACCCGTAAGTAGAAATAGTTACTTGTTACTACGTAGGCAATAGAGGCCACAATTAAGAAATCAAGAAATTTTGGCAGGAGAGTGAGACAGCAAGAATAGAGGAAATTTTAAAGAAACAATCATAAAATCAATTTGGACGTTATAGATCACTGCTAAAAAAGAAATGGGAATGAACTTCACAGACGCGTGAGCAGTACTTTTCACGGGCCCCTCAAAAAGGCGAATATTAAACGGGGATATATTTATCAGACCGGGATGTCCCTGAATTAGACAAACTGATAACCTGAATGAAGTGAATAGGTTTGCCAGCCCAGAAAATAGAAGGTAAGGGGGCGGACGGCATTCCGACACAATTTATTTCGGAATTTTTCATAGCCCCAGAGAGTATTCTAAATTTATTTAATGCATAGCTGTTTCTGGATCGTATCCAGAAACGTGGAGTCAGCGACCCCCAACCAGTCTTAAGAATAAAGGAAACACGAATCCACAAAATTATCGCGGAATTAGTCTTTTACCAGCGCTGAGCAAGTATTTTGTAAAATATAACGGCGACTGAGGAATGGCGAAAAGACAGTAAAATATCAGAATTGCAAGCAGGCTTTAGGAGAGGCTTCGCGACTACCGACAATATCTTTTTTTTTAGATACCTAGTAAAGCAGGCGCTTGCGCGTAAACGGGGCCATATATTGCAGTTTGTAGATTTCGAAATGGCTTTGACTTATAAATAGGAAAGTTTATGGCAAAACTTCAATGAGCTAGGCGTCTCAAGAAGCTTAAAAGTGTTGCAGAGCATATACGAAGACGTAAATTTCGTGTCAGGGCGGTGATGGAAGTACAACGCGAAAAATAAAAACGACAGTAGGAGTAAGACAGGGCTGTCCTCTCACCGCTATTGTTTATCTTGTTTATAAAAAGATTTATTGACGTGGTTACAGGATGCGGATACATCTGCGGGAAATTGAGGGCCTGAAACATTCCCGGACTACTATATGCCGATGATTTGTTTTTTGTTCGGAGACTATTGACGGTTTACAAAAAAATTTAAAATCCAGAAAAAGTATAGTGAAACATGGGATTAAAAGTAAATATTCAAAAACCAAAGTAGTGTCTTCAAGAATGGATTTATCTGGGGAATAAGGAGAAATGGTTACGCTCAGGGGGGATTGACTGGGAAAAATTCATATCTTGGGGCAAATTTTCCATGAATGGTGGATGGAGTAATCAACAAGTGGCGGCGCACAGTAAAGGAAGAATTGCAGCCAAGAAATCGTTTGCGCAGTGCGCAGGGGTTTCCGAATTGGTTTTTAAGGGGCGAGACGATGTTTAAATCGCTAGTTCTCCAGCAAGAATTGGGCAGAAATTTGGGAGTGGATAGGATAGATCGACTAGAAAGCGTCGAAACAGATTATTTCAATTAATTCTCGGGGTCTCTAGATCTGCAAATGCCGGGGTCCAAGAGAGGTCGGTAGTGTAGGGAAATTTAAAGATTTTAAAATGAAACCCATAAACTTTGGATTAAATACAGGTAAAGGGCTGACTCACTTATAACAGATGTTTTGGGCAGTTAAGGGAAGCAAACCAACGCTACTGGTCGTATAAAATTAAACTGCTACTGGAATCGCAGGTCTGGGAGACGCTCCGGAAAAAGGTGGAGATAGGGGAACAATGATAGGGAAAGGCAACTGATAGACTTGGATATTAAAAGGGAGATCCTGGCACTGGCAAAAACGTTCGCCAAATGCGCAAATCACGCGAGTCCGTTGGAGTGGAACGTTAGTAAACACCGCAAAGGACGCAAGAGTGGATGTTGGTCAGGGGGCGGGGGGATGCAACGTAAATTTAAAAGGGCTAATGGTAATGGATCTGGTGCTTTTCGAAGGAAAATGACCATATCCTTAATTTGAAAAAACGACCAAACTTGGAAAGGGAAAAAGGATGGAAAACATTTAAATAGGGAAAGTAACGCTCGCCCAAAACATTCAGGATAAAAGAGCACTTCAGAAAGAATTAGAAAATTCTGGGTCGACCACTAGAGAAACGGAAATTAAGGAGTGGAAACAGCAGTGGTTAGTAGAGCAGAGCCTAGACTGAGAGAAATATGTAAAACAATAAACTAACAAATTAAGTTAGTCAGTGTTATGTTAGGTTAGTAAACAGTACAAAAATAAAAAAAAAAAAAAAAAAAAAAAAAATAAAATAAAAGTTAAAATTGTAGTCAAATTTTTAATAAGATAAATCAATAAAATATATATAATATATATATATATAATTAACTTAAAATAATTAAAATAAGAAATAAATTAAAATTAAATTAATTTAAAACAAGAATAAATTAAATAAGTTTTATAAATTAAAATAAACTTAAAAATTAAATAAAATTAAAATAATTAAAATTAAAAAATAAAAGGGAACGCTAAATAAAGCAATTAGGGCGAAGGGAAGTGGAATGGAATGTTAGGCAGAGGCGAAAATGGGCGATTTTCGGGTGCTGTTTGTTTCTTTGGTGCGGTGGAGGCCAAACACGAAGGAGAATGCCTGACGCCCGGGGCCAAATAAATAAATAGTCTAAAACCGGATAGAGAGATACTCGGCTTCGACGGCAGGTTTTCCTTCAGGGTTTTCCTCAGTGTACCTTAGGCCCTCGTTTCCGCGGCTTTAAAGAGGAGAATTATGGGGGTGAAAAGAAGGCGAAAGGTTAGAACTCGGTAGAATGTGGGTATTGTATCGGCTTAAAAGCTTCGGCCTAGCCATTGGGATCAAGTTTCTAATTTGTCTGTAATAATTACCTATTAAATAAAATAAAATAATACACCACCGTATAAATGTTGTCCCATCAGAAGCACTAAAATAGATTTCAGATGTCAGCGACACGCCTTCGTTTTGGGCGAGCCAATCGAACGGAATCCAGTCGGACGCCGTACGGCGACATGGGTAGAGGCGGGGACGACAGCACACATCTCCACTTCGCCGGCGGGGGTGAAGTTTGGAGCGGTGACTGTGGGTTTGAAGTGGGGTTGGTGATGGTGTCGGGGGAGAAGGACTACAACCTTCGAGAGCGACGAACAAATCAAATTATTCCATCATTTTTGCCTACGTCACGAATTTCGAGACATTTGATGTTTAAAATTCAATACACCACTGGAAAATGCTCTTCGTCAGAAACATCAAATGATAGAGGTCAACGTCGTGCCTTGTCGTGGAGGAGCCATTCAAAGTACGCCTGTGGACGCCATCGGTAGGGAGGGATGCGGCACCAGCTCCTCTGGAAGAGAAGGTAAGGGTTCAATCGATGACGGTGAGGGAGAGGTCGCAAGTGGGATTGGTGTTGGATCGGAAGAGAAAGGCCGCGACAACGACTTTCCAGAGCGACGAAAAAATCAACTCATGATTCGAGACATTTTACCCTACGTCACGAATTCCTCAACATATTTCAATGTATAATGTATGTTAATTTAACTGACACATTTGTATTTAAAATCTTTATTACAACAAAAATGGTACATATAAGATACTATTACATCATGCCACTACATCATAATACCAGCGACTGACCTTCAGGCACTACTCCCCTGCGCGCTTTTCAGAGCGTGCTCGTGGTGGTGGAGGCGCGCACTCTCTTTGGCATCACCACGACGAGATGTATTACTTTACAATACAAAATACACTTCCACATAAATGTTGTCCCATCCGACGCACCAAGCGCATAGCAGTCGCCAACGTCGTTGAGGAGCCAATCGAAGGGAATCCACCCGTCCGCCGGGGGGCGCCATCGGTAGCGACGGAGGCGGCACCAGCTCCTGCGGGGAGGGGTGGGGGGTGGGGGAGGGGGCGACGACGTTGCCGCAGCGCGACGACTGGCGAGGCGTCCCCTAATCATGTAAATGCGACCGCCCCGCCCCCTCTCTTTCATCCGGCGCCGCTCTTTCTAACGAGATACGCCCAACTTTCCGAATACTTAATTGTCCGAGTCTGTAATGAAACGATAAAAATGACAGGGCGGCTCCCTGCTCTAATTAGTCCTAATGAGATCTAAAGTTACACCTTAGCGCGCCTGCGCCCGACTTGGTATGCATTGCGTGTCGGCCGGGCGAAGGCTGCTAATTTCGATTACATTTATAGGGATCACTGGAGAGCGTTGTACGGGGCGCATACCAAGTGAGGTTATTTACTGCGATTTTTTGCGTCCGCGTGCAAACATTACTGATGGCCGGCACGTCCTAATATTGCATTTAAATACAATAATGGATGGATATCGGGGTTTTCATATATCTGTTTTTATTGGCTGACGGCGTTCGGAGAGGGAGAGAGCGCTGTTTTTTTGTTTTGCTCGTGGTGCGTTGGACCGAGGAACAAGGAGTAATTGCTATCTTCTCCCCCCTACGAGCGGTTTTGTTTTTTATTTAATAATGGATTATATTTTAATGACAAATGGACACCATTGCTCAGGCAATGCGAAAGACATTACAATATGATGAGATATATTATTGAATTTCAACGCGAAAGCACGGAAAGAAAATAAATAAATAAAACGCGATTAAATACGAGGTCTACGTGTCAGAGGCTGGAGTTTCGCTGGGAAGCTTGATTTAAAAATTCAAATGAAAGTGTTTTTTAAGGAAAAAAAAAAGCTTTAAGATAAATTACCGTGAAATCGTGTAACATGTTGGCGAGATTTTATGGCTTTGTTTGATGTTGGTCTTCAATGACTTTCTTTTTCATCTTTTACAATATCAATTATTATTATAATACATGAAAATATTATTCAATAAACTATTTGTTATTTTAAAAAATATTTAAACTTAACCATTAATGAAAATATGCTTAAAATAAATAATGAAACACATACATTCCATTACATTAAATAATAATCTTTAAGAAGATTTTCTACATTCAACTACAAATAATTGAAAGAGAAGCAAAATGAAGTTTAGTATTTTAAATACCAAATAAGAACAAAATGGTAATTTAGATGCGCAGACACTTTGTAACAATCATGAAAAGTCAAAAGTAGATGTAAATGTCTTAAGAGAAACAAGATAATTTTGTCTGCCTTTTCATTTCATCAGATGATGGTTGTGACAAACCGAGGAACTTTCCTCTCTGCTTCAGAATAAAATGAGCGTTAAGTCGTCGGGGAGGTGATAAATTCCTTATGACAACTACAGCCCTCTGCCAGAACTCCGAGAAATTCAACTCGGTTTCCGGTGTATTTACAAGAGTTAAGCAAGAAGGCATAACATACTACTTGTCCTCATATTAAAAATGTCCCTCCCTGATGCCACTACAGCTCAGGTCCGGCTGAGGCCTCATATGCGCTTATTAAATTCAGAAATATTTAGAAGAAATGGACAATGGACTCTATGCGGATTGAACATCTGCTCATTTTCCGGTACTAAAGATGCAAGTGAAAACAGGATAGGAAAGGAAAGATCGCGCGGAGTCCTTGGTCCTTCAATGAAGGTGCTGTTCTGGAATCCACCAGGAAGTGTTCGGAATAAATTTCGGAAACTGATCAGAGCAGACGCCCCTTAGGCTCCTATTTCGTCAGTGGTCTGCTATTTACCTCAGAGATTCTAGGTGAACGACCAGTGAAACAAAGATCTAAGTCTTTTTGACGTTGAACGAGTAATTATCCTTCAACTTAGTCAATCATACGTCAAGTCAAGTCGTAAATCACTATTATCTCTATCTGTCAGGGTCTGAGCGCCAATACTATCCAGATTCCCAGACGGTCACCCATCCAGAGAGCCACGATGTCTCGAGCTGCTTAACTTCAGAGACTTCATGACCTTGGCTAAGCACACGAGCGCGACTCAGTAGGTAGGCTAAGGCGGTTCAGGTGGTATGTGTACTAGGGGAAATACCTACATTAAATATGGGGAGTGTCCTACCAACTATGGAGCACCCCCATAACATCTAAACGGTTCACGGTATCGATATGCAGTTTTCTCTCAACAATGCGGAATCATGGGGCGGGTAATATCCCGCAGAAGTGTTGTTTGAAATATTTTTAGTTTTTGAGAAATTTAATCGTCTTTGAATTTTTAATGGAACCATATATTTTGTCATAAGCGGTGGAGAGATTAGAAACGGAATCCAAAGTTATAGCATATGTGAGTAGTTGATGGAAATTTTAGTAAGTAGGCTTGAGTTGTGATTTAAATGAAACTGACGTTATTTCCATAGCACCCTTTGAACTGTCGTCTTTGGGGATGTTGAGTCTTCGCTTCGCGGCGCCGCTGTCCGTGACAGGCTCAACGCCGCGAAGACTACCTTCCCCAAAGCAAGGGGGAATATTGTCCGTTTAATTTAAAATCACATATCAGAAAGTCTATTTTTATACTAAAATTTCTAACAAAATACTAACATTCGATAGATAATTGGATTCCACTTTTCATGACCTATCTATGGCTGGACCTATCATTCCATTTAAAAAAATCAAAGATGATTAAATTTTTAAAATATATTGAAGGAAAAAAAGGGTTATTCCACTTTTCATGACCTATCTATGGCTGGAAATTATTGAATAAATTATATGCCGTTTATAATTTAAAGAAGTAACGGTTCAATTGCAAGATCAATGTAAAGTATCTTGTTGCTGACACCCCAGGGGACATTTACTGTTATTCTTAAGATTTTGTTTTGAAAGATTTGTAACTTATTTAATGCGGTTGGAGCAGCTGATATCCGTATAAGGCATGCGTAAGATAATATCGATAAGATAATCGGACGAAGAATCGATTTCTAATGGTTAAAGCGGAATGAATTTTTAAAGAAGAATTGGTTGAGAATGGGACGTAACCTATTTGCTTCCCAATTTTGGACGAGATATGACTGGCCAATTTATCTTGCGTAGAGCTTCACCCATGCGCCGTTAGTGGCAAATGGATAGGCAGCCGGTGCTCTTGTTTCCAGCGAACTGTTCGTTCTCTTGGGGAGGGGGGGGGAGGTCAAGCACGAGGGCGCGAGCACGGGCAGGTGTCGCGGGCGCCGAGGAGATAAGCTCTCGCAGGGTGGCTCCTCGTCAGCGGAGGCCCCGTCCGGGACAATGGGGGTGAAGGCGGGGGCGGGCCGAGGCACAGTGGACGCAAATGCAAATCGCAATGGACAAAAAGAGAGATAAGTTTGATTGATTGATTGATTTTTCGTGTTTCCGGGCGCGCCCAAATGCTTTGGTCATTAGTCCCGAGTGTAGTGCGTGTTTTTTTCGGGAGATGGTGATCTTCCCCGCTGGATGGTGGGTCCGCCGACCTACGTCGGCAGTGGTTTTCCCAACCAGGACTCTCCCACCAGCGGGGGACCGCCCAGCCGGGACAAGCTCGTCCCCCCCGGTCTCCCGCGATATGAGGTAGTGTAGTGCTGGGTGTGGGGGTAAGGGAGCAGGGCAAGGAATGGGAAGGAGATCGCGCGCGGTCCGTGGCCCGTTTGGTAAGGTACGTTCCGCATTCGCCTCGTGTTGATCGGGGAAACAACGGAAAACTACCGATCAGGGGCAGCCAGTCGCTGAGTTCCCCCAGACAGGTGAATCTGACCCAGCGAGTGCCGGGCGAAAACCGCCGCCGTCAGGACTGGAACCCAGGACCCCGGTCAGAGGCGCCGCAGTGACATCGAGATGCACTGACTACCGCCCGGCAAATGTTTTAAGAATGAATCTAATATTTTATTTTTTGTATGTTTATCAATCTTGCACAATGATTGTGTGTTATTGAAACATAGAATACAATAATTTTGAGAACAAAGTTGTGGTTTACTCTGCCCTTGTATGCAGTGTAGTGTACATATATTTTTTTCATGTTTAACTTCTTCCTCATGGTTCACCATGGAAAAATACCATGGTTCAGAGGTGTGAGAAAAATAACGGAAGTTGTTTGTTTGTCTTGCTTTTGCCAAAGTGAAGATCAGCTATTGTTTACAGAAGATATTTTATTTATTGAATTTATAACTTGCGAACGTTTTTAGAAGTTTGTGAGTTTTTGTGAAGTTTGTGAAAGTTTTTAGAAGTTTGTTATTTAAATGCAATTATTGAATTTA